>LGRX02001541.1:0-166417 GCA_001247695.2 Cymbomonas tetramitiformis
CGTGCGAGGTAGAGAAGTCTTAGGGGTCCCCTCGAGGCGGGATTGCTTGCGGGCTCCGTGCGAGGTAGAGAAGGCTTACGCAAGGGTCCCCTCGAGGCGGGATTGCCTGCGGGCTCCGTGCGAGGTAGAGAAGTCTTAGGGGTCCCCTGGAGGCGGGATCGCCTGCGGGCTCCGTGCGAGGTAGTGGAGTCTTAGTCTTAACTTACAACTTGTTATTTGATCTTTAAAAGTGATCATGTGGATGTTTTCGGTGTCCTTCAAAGTGTCAACCTGTGGTTGCGATCGTCGCTGGGGATGCATGCGCGAGGGTGCGCGTACGGTAGATAGGTGCATAGTGTGCACGCAAGGACCATAGGACCCAGGGACAAAGGGTGCGGGGAGGCTGCTGGCCAACCAGTCGTGGGTGGGGAGGGATGGGCGAGGGTGCGCGTACAGTAGATAGGTGCAGAGTGTGCATGCAAGGACCAGAGGACCCAGGGGCAAAGGGTGCGGGGAGGCTGCTCCGCTCCGCGCCGAATCAGGCGCGTGGCGCGTGCGGCGCTCTTCCCGGCGCCGTGCCTTATGCTGCTCATCTGCGGTTGCGAATCAGCGGCCAAAGAGTGAGCAGCGGCGCTGCGAGTGGTGGGTGGGGAGGGATGGCGGAGGGTGCGCGTACGGTAGATAGGTGCAAAGCGTGCCCGCAAGGACCATAGGACCCAGGGACCAAGGGTGCGGGGAGGCTGCGCGCGATGGGGGTTGTGATCCCTATCGTTGAACGTGTAGTTTGTGGTATGCGTGGCAGCATACATGGGTCAACACGGAGAACGGGGGCTCGCTGCCTGTGCGTATTGGATGGTCGGTGACGCTTCATGAAAGCCGGTTCGTACCGGCGCCCTGGATTATCGAAGCGAAAATTGTCGGATTCAACCCAGACCACGTATGGACCGCGGCGCCCACGGAACATGATGTTCCCGAAGGGACGTATGATGGAGAATTTGGAGAGCGGCCCCCAAACGGTTACGTGGTCGTGCGGCTGTACCACCCGCGAAGGGAGCATTGGCTGGAGTGGCAGGAGTATGCACAAATTGTGGAATCGGAGGCGGAGTGTCCGACACACACGGATCCGTCCGACGATGATGAGGAGTATGTTAGTGAAACTAGCGAAGAAGACACCAATTAACATGCTCGGCCTGTTTGCGCACTTAACGAAATGTAATGAGATGTAACAATATTGAGCATAAATCATCTTTGTGTGTAAAACGCGTGCGTGCGTGCGTGCGTGTGCGTGTGTGTATGAGACCGCCCTGGACGGCCTGCCCTGGTGGACCTCAAAAGTCATTATGATGCAATGTCGCAAGATCTGATTATGCATGTACCCGACGGTGCTGTGTGCATGCACGGGGTGGGGACCGATTGTATCGGGGAGGCTGCTCCGCTCCGCGCCGAATCAGGCGCGTGGCGCGTGTGGCGCTCTCCCCGGCGCCGTGCCTTATGCTGCTTCATCTGCGGTTGCGAATCAGCGGCCAAAGAGTGAGCAGCGGCGCTTAAAATCGTGGGTGGGATGGGGTGGGGTATCCCGGGTGGGTCGGTGCGGGGCGCAGTATGTTGGCCAGGTATCAATGGCGTGCCATCCACATGCGGATACGCCATGTAGGGTTCTTCACGTGCAGTCGGGGCTACCCAAAGATCTGGAGGGGCTAGGCATGCACGTGGTGCCCCCTCCCATGTCCTGCGGGTCCAACGGGGACTGCGTATTGGTTGACCTGGAGAAGGCGTGCCTGCTTGTCTGGGCCGCATGCTGTATGGCCACCCTTCGTATGGTGCAGAACCAGTGCGAAAGACACGGGTGCACGCTTGCGCATCTGGTGAAATTGCTGGATTGCTGGACGGCGGCTATGGAAGAATTGGAATCCCCATCACCGGCTGATTCAGCGATGATGACTAAACGGTGTGAAGCTGTCGCGCTGGGGAACCGTGAGGAGAACGTCAGAACTGCCTGGGAACGGGTACAGTCTTTTTGCAAGCTCCATCGCTTCACCCTGCGTGAAGGGGTTGACCCCACGGCACTGCACGATGCGTGTGAGCTGCGCATACGTGTATGCCACCAGAAGATTGAAGACTGTAAGGCGGAGTGCGCGCGGATCTTGGAAACGATCGTGTGCGTGAAGGATTGTCCCCGCTGTTCATCGCTTTTCACAAAAGCTACAGACCGTGCGGTTGCGAATTTTCTGACGCCCTCTTCCCTGTTCAGCACGCGTGAGTGGGACCCGCGGGTCGAGCGGGACGAGCGGTGTCTCCGACCAGGGGCGAGGTATTCCGTGAAGGTGGACTGGGAGCGCGCGAAATCGGAATATCCGGGGATCTGGGGGAAGGTGCTTGAGCATCATCACGTCAGCATGCAGAAGGCGGTCCGGGTGTCAGGGGTTGGCCAGTTCTTGCTATCCCCAGCTGTCCTCCTGCGCAACCTGGGGAGCTGGGTGCAGATGTGGCACACTGACCTCTTGCTCCGGAGCGGCGAGGAGGCAGTTTTCCCTACCCAGTTTTCCTCCGGGATGTTCCTTGACGAGCAGAGCTACACGGAACTCCTGCCTGATTCGGTAGATGGAAGGCATTGGCAGCGGTGCGAGGACGGCGCGTGCCACTTCACACTCGATCACGCAGCGTCCGGCTTTCCGTCAGCCACGCCGTTAAGGCGCGTCCGTTTTGCTGGCCCGCCGGGCAGCGTCATTGTTTGGCCGGGGGACAGGACTGTGCATCGGGGGCTTTGCCCGGTTGGGGAGGTGCCTGGTGGGGGTCGCGGCCTGCGCACCGCGGCCACGATGTCCGCAATTCTCTACGGCGCCATCAGCACGGAGGCTGGAGTCCCCGCCACGCACGACGCAATCCGCGCCGAGCCGCTGGGGACGTTGTCCCAGTATGGGATGCCATGGCACATGCAATGCCTTGCTTGCGGCGACGCAATACGGTTTGGAGGGAGCTACGGGAGCCTGCCTGAAGTATGGAGCTGCGATCTGTGCGTGAAGGCGGATTTTGAGTGTGACCCGTTGCAGGGAACTAGCCTCCAGCAACCCGGTCTGGTGATGTGTGGCCCATGCTACGACTGGCGCAACCAGCATGCGGTTGGGCCGCCCCGAGTGGTGCACCCTTTGCACCTCTCCAGCCCATGTCCCAACTTCGAAAACATGGAAGGCTGGTCAAAGCTGCCACCCCCGGAGGCGCGGCTGCACGCCACTCTCAAGATGTCCGACCTCGTCCTAGCCTGGGAAGTGCTGGAAGCCTTCGTTGGGAAGGAAGCGTGGGATGCGAGGCCGGAGGCAGAGAAGGAAGAGCTTGCCCGCATCACGTGGAGAGATGGTCAGAGAGTAGTAGATCCTCCGCGTGTCCCTGCACGCGTGGGACCGCTGACATTCGATGGGTCCGCAGACACACAGCGGACGGACACCTGTCTTCTCTACCAGCGGATGGGTGTGCATTGCCCCGGACTGCGCAGTCTGGTCTTTGGAATCCTGAAGGCGTGCAGGGCCTCAAACCTAGCAACGTTTAAGGATCGTGCGATCCCCACCAGGAACGTGGGGCACTTGTTCCATTCATCTGGTGGTGCGGTGAAGGTGAATAACAAGTTGGCAGCCGTACTTGCCGACCGAGGCAGGTTGACCATGGAGTTCGCGCTGGGCGTGGCTGTGAAGCTCACGCACAACTTCAACGGCGAGTTCCCGAACTTCAGTGGGCGGGAAGATGCAAAAAAGGGGGGTCCCCAACGCAGTTTGCTGGTCCGCTGTGACTGCTCACAGCAGGATGGGGGTGACGAACCACGACCCGCGGTGTGGGATGGACGCTGGGAAGCGCGACCGATGGCCGCTTGCCAAAATGCTGAGGGGTCGCGATTGGCGCAGCCCGTGTGTACTCCCTGCATGGATCCCGATCGCACTGGCGCAGATGACGCAGCGACAGCTACCAGCCCCACTGGTACCGCAGAGGCGCAGCCGCGGGTGGGGCCCTCTCCCCAGACGCCAACGGCTACTGCGGACTCGGCCGCTGCGGAACCCATGGACACCCAGGCCGACCCCAACGCAGCGACACCTGCCAGCCCAGGTGTGTGCACCCTCGCTCAGTCTGCTGACGCTGTGCAGTTCAGACACCCTAGGTGTATTGCGCTTGAAATGAGGGGTACGTGGGTGGTGGGATCGCTCTGGCGCAGATGACGCAGCGACAGCTACCAGCCCCACTGGTACCGCAGAGGCGCAGCCGCGGGTGGGGCCCTCTCCCCAGACGCCAACGGCTACTGCGGACTCGGCCGCTGCGGAACCCATGGACACCCAGGCCGACCCCAACGCAGCGACACCTGCCAGCCCAGGTGTGTGCACCCTCGCTCAGTCTGCTGACGCTGTGCAGTTCAGACACCCTAGGTGTATTGCGCTTGAAATGAGGGGTACGTGGGTGGTGGGATCGCTCTGGCGCAGATGACGCAGCGACAGCTACCAGCCCCACTGGTACCGCAGAGGCGCAGCCGCGGGTGGGGCCCTCTCACCAGACGCCAACGGCTACTGCGGACTCGGCCGCTGCGGAACCCATGGACACCCAGGCCGACCGCAACGCGGTGACACCTACCAGCCCAGGTGTGGTGAGAATGGCTGAGGCAAGGGCGGTTGCCCCGACTGGTGTTCAGCGAGGACGGTTCTACGACGCCGACAACCATCATCTGCTCACCAGGGACGACAGAGGACATATCATCGACAGCGCCTTGGACTGCAGCTTCGGATCCGTTACTGAGCCAGGCGCGTGTCAGCCAGCACACCGGAGGCAGCTGGTGAAGGTGCAGGCAGCTCCTACAGACCGTTTAGTGATTATGGCGGATGTGCAGGCGTACCTGCGGACTGCGGGGCTACGAGCCGTAGACGTGGTAGGCGACGGCAACTGTTGGCTCCACTGCGTTGGCTGGCACCTGCCACAAGCGGAGGGTGCTAAGGTACTAGCGCAGGGTAGTAAAGTGCGTGTCCAAAACTGTCGGCAAGCCATACAAGCGTTCTACGAGATGCATCCGGAGTATTACAACTTTGACATGGCGGAAACCCTGGGCCAGCAAAATGCAAATGGAGATATGCATTATGTCTCCCTGTCCAATATCCTAGCGCAGAAACAGCGGTATGACGAACCCCAGTTCTGGCACATCATCGCCAACATGACGGGCCGCGTCATACAGATGTACATCAGCTGGCCGTTGGTTGACCTGAATTGGCCGCTTGCCTCGGCTCCAACTCCAGAGGAATTCCCGAACAACGCGCCCTTCGCCATGGAGTTCATCTGCCCCCACGAGGGTGTGGTGTTGACTAGCCGCGAACCTCTACGGCTGTGGAAGCTGTTGGAGCATCCCTTTTGCGCGGGGCATTACATGCGCATCCTGCCGGATAATGAATAGCGTGTTAGTAGGCGCATCAGGGGAAAGGGCGTGGCGCAGCCCCCTAGCAGTAACATTCAAACTTATTTTAATGCAGATTGCAAACAGCCCCATAGATACACTGCGATAAGAATGCACGCTAAGGGGTAGGCCGCACGCTATAGTACAGGTTGCTCAGGAGACCGCACGCAGTATCCATTTGTGCGCGAAGTCCGTGGAAGCTGGGAGTACGAATCCTGTGGTGTATTTCCTGCTTGCTGGAGGCTGCTCCGCTCCGCGCCGAATCAGGCGCGTGGCGCGTGCGGCGCTCTCCCCGGCGCCGTGTTATAGGCTGCTTCATCTGCGGTTGCGAATCAGCGGCCACAGGGTGAGCAGCGGCGCTGCGAGTGGTGGGTGGGCAGGGATGGGCGAGGGTGCGTGTATTTCCTGCCTGCTTCACCGCCTACCCAGTTGACAGTTGCAGGTACCAAGAGGGCATGCTTGCTTGTATCACATACGCTTGCGTAACGTTTGTCATGCGCATGTGCAGGGGGGACAGGCACGAAGACGAAGCGACCCCGTCTGGCCGACTGTGATACCCATGACGGCGGCTAAACGGCCAGCTCCGGTGGGGCTCCTGGAACAGTTCAACGACCTGGCGCCGAAGATACACGCCGGTATATGCCTTAAGTCGGGCATGCACGCTTCACCCGGCGGGGAAGGGTGGCTTCAGGGGAACTTCGACATTCTCCTTGAGAACGTGTTTAACAAGTGCGCGGCTTTCCAGCTGCTGCCTCCTCTGAGCCAGGAGCACACGGTGGCCAAGGGCAAATGCGGCCAGTGGATCAAGCAGAAGATGCGCAACAACAACAAGAAATTTCAAACGCAGTGTGTGTCCCCTGCGACCTGCCGGCAGGATGTCCTCGGCGAGGCAGAACTATGCACCGCTTGTGCGCCAAAGGTAACGGCGAACATCACGGCCATGCTGCAGTTCGACAGGTTCATCGCCGGCAATCCGCAGTGTACGGGACTCAGGGTGACCACGCCCGAGGAATCCAACGTCCTCCGTGCGAGATTCCCTGGGCCGTGGCAGCAGGCTGTTGATGCCGTAGCAGGGGGTCCCCCGGGTGCATTTCACCCTGCGGTTGCGAATCAGCAGCCGCATACAGTGGCAGCTGCTGCTTGCGGCAGGGTGGCGACGCATGCACCGCAGGTAGCGGCGGATCCTGCTGGCGCAGGGGTGGCGGCGCATGCACCCCCGGGTGGAGTTCGCACTGCGGGTACGATTCAGCCACCGCAGGTAGCGGCGGATCCTTCTGGCGGCGGGGTGGCGGCGCATGCACCCCCGGGTGGAGTTCGCACTGCGGGTACGATTCAGGCACCGCAGGTAGCGGCGGATCCTGCTGGCGGCGGGGTGGCGGCGCATGCACCCCCGGGTGGAGTTCGCACTGCGGGTCCGATTCAGGCACCGCAGGTAGCGGCGGATCCTGCTGGCGGCGGGGTGGCGGCGCATGCACCCCCGGGTGGAGTTCGCACTGCGGGTACGATTCAGCCACCGCAGGTAGCGGCGGACGTGCAGGACAATTTTATTGCGGACATCGGAGTCTGGGTGAAGTACTTGTCTGAGTGCCCGTGGGTGACGTTCGACCCCGCAACACGTATATTCAGCGATGATACCAACCACATGACACAGTCGCAACTTCCCGAGAGCCACGCGATATGGGTCGGCGAAGTATGTGACGCGCTGAACCTCCTGCGCCCGTTCTTGACGATGGTTCCGGTCCCCCCTGCGCAAGGACGTCGACCCCAGGGCGCACATACCACCCAGCCCCGCACCCAGGAGTCGCGCCCAGCCCAGGCGCCGGAGCAGCCAACACACTTCAAGATAAATCAGGCCGCAGCACCGGCCCCGGGGGCATTGCCCACACCGGAGGAGGCAGTGAGCCCATTACCCACTATCATGACAGAGGCGGCGTTAAGGTCCTCCCTGGACGAGCAGTCCGAGGAGGATGAGGAGGTGGTGGCTCCCCAGCAGGCTCAGGAGGTCAGGAGGAGTCCGAGGACCATTGTAACGTCGCCGCCATCCATGGAAAAACGACGAGCCAGGAACATAGCCAGGAATATGGCCTTGATGAAGGGTGTGATGGATGCTAAGGGCGCCCTGTTCCCCGTTGGTGACACAACACCGGCGGCAGCGTTGGCCTTGCTGCAAACCGTCTCGGACGAGCGCCTGAAGGACCACATCACCGCGCTGCAGGGAACAGGCAAAAAAGTGAGTCTGACGATGAAAGGGAGCTTGTTTACCCTTCAGCAACCAGCGACATTTGCGGGTTACGCAGCGCTTAGCAAGCAGTCCTTGGACGCGCTCAACACGCCACTAACAAATGAACTCAGGCGGCGTGTGAACAGCAACCCGGAGCTGCGAGCTCTCCTGCCAGTCGCCACGCCAAAGAGCACTGCAGCTGAACCCCGGAAATCCAACCGTAACGAGGGACCGCCGGCTGCCGGCAGCAACAAGCGCAAGAAGCAGGCCTGCCCGGCTGATGCTCGGCAGGTTACTGTGTCAGGAGCAACAATGGCCGAGCTCTTGCCGATTTCGCGGAAGGGCGCGTTTGATCGCGCCGTCAGTGGCGGTGTAGAGTGGTTGGTGGCTGCTGGCAAAGCGGAGAAGCTCACGCAGTCCGCTGTCAAAATACTGTCGGGCCGTATGAAGACACAGCTCTGGGAGACGACCACGTACGGCGAGGAGTACTCAGTGGAGCATGCCTCCGGGACGTGGAGTGGAGCAATCGGCAAGACTGTCCATCGCATCACGGTGGAGGAGTGGTCTGAGGTGCACGATTACTACTGCACGGCGGTGGCCAGTGACAATGGCGCCAACCTGCAGGTCAAGTTGCCCGCGGTGCTCCTCGACTTCGCCATTTTTCATGCGGAGTTCGACGCGCACGCATTCAACTCGGCGATCATCCCGAAATTCGGCGAGTGCCGGGTCCCGGATGTGCACATCTGCGAGAAGGGACTGCTTTGGAGGACATCGACCGGGGAAGAAATGTGCATGTCCAACCTGCCGAAGTTGCTCAGCATGCGCGACACGGTCCCGCCGGGTTTACAAGTGGACGGAAATGCGGAGCCACGACCAGCCGGTGAGTGGGGCACGCCTCCCGCAGGCAGCTCGCATGCATGGGTTGTGACATGCCGATGCCTGCAATGAGCAACATGAGGATGAATGTCGAATCTTGCGCCGTGTGCACGCAGGTGTATCTGGTGACGCGTAGCCTGGATTGCAACGCTGGCGATACCCCAAGCTGCTGGCTGACCAGTGTTCCTGAACCAGAAGCTTGAAAGCAGGCGCATACGACTTGTACCGCAGAGGAAACGCGCAACCGTACAAGCCTCTGGCATGAAAGCTTAGGATGTCAACCACGAACACCAGCTTCCGATTAATGCAGATTGTAGGCTATGCGAAGTGAAAGACCGTATGTGGCTAGAACAGACAATTTTGAACTGTATTGTATCTTTGGAATAAATCAGTTTGTGTTCTCCGACGGAAACACGCGGTCACTAAGCACGCGTCACGCTGCACACGCCATGCACCGAGCGACCGCCGCGTATCGATCGGGCGCTCACGCGAGCAGCAACGATGCATCTAACGAGGTGTCTGCCTTCATGATGCAGGTGCTGTCGGTGCCCCCCCTCAACGGATGTGCTGCGTGCAGGTCGGTGACACGGAAGGGGTGATTTGCGGCAGGTATGCGCGGTGATGGCCGAACTGGATGACGCCGTCATCCTGCGTAAACTGCAAAGCCTGGATATTGGGCAAAGCATGACACCCAAAGTGTCACGGTTTGGTGTGGACATCGGATGGATCCCAAGGAAGGCCGGCGGCCGCCTCACGAAGACGCAAAAGGACACAAAGCTCCGTCAGCTTGGTCAGCTTGCTGACAGATTGACAACTCTCGGGTGCATGATCGATAATAGGATGCGGATAACAAGCTTCCGGGGACCGCCTGTGGGCCCCAGAGAGCTAGCAGGTGAGGGGGCGAGCCCGGTGGACGGCGCGCGGGGGAAACGGCGAGCCGGGGGGGAAGCCGTCACGTGCCAAACAGCGCAGCTCCCAACCGCGTGGGATAACCGGCACGTGACCGACGCCCGGCTACTGGAGTTGGCGCAACGCGCTTACCGTGACATCAAGCGCCCAAGCATTCGCTCCCTCTTCACCCCCGACGACTTGTGCACGCTGGGCATACCTGATCAGGTAGGGCGCGCCGGAAAGGAGCACAAGGGAAGGATTGACGTGCTCATAGGCCGCATGCAATCTCTGGGAGTTCAGTTTGATCAAAGGCACCGGGTCATTGCCATCTCCGCTGGCCACCAGATGGAGGCGGCCCCAGTGTTTGCGGAAACAGCGGATGATGATTCTCAGCAGGCGAGGATACCCAACAAGAGAATGCGGTATACCCTGGTGGGAGGAGCCGGCGCAGATGGGAATGATACGAACCACGACCTGGCGGACGCACGGGCCGTGGGATATATGGGAATGTGCCATTGCGAGGAAGGGGGGTCGTCAGATGCCCCCACCCCAGCCGAAAATGCATACTGGGAGGAGGTGTTGGATTTGCCGGACATCCCGGAAGAAGACATCGTGGAGGAGACGGACGAAGGTGGTGATGCGGAGGCGGACCTCCTCTCCATCCCGGACTTTCTTTACGATGTACGCCCTGCTCGGACAGGACGTGGAAACATCATGTAGTGCGTATTGTAGTATGTACGTCATGCAACATGCGCAGGGGCATGCAGCGCACGCAGAATATGCACAGAAACTAAGCCAGGAGGGGACGGCCACTCGCAGGAACTAGCTGCAAAGGCGGGCATGGAAATCGAGGTGGAAGAGGCGTCCGCCTTGCTGCTGGCTCATCACGCAGAGGTGACGGTGTACGCGCCGGTGCCGGCGAAAGAGGTGACGGTGGACCCTCCGGAGGCAGGGAAAGCGGTGACGGTAGACGCGCCGGAGCCAGCGAAAGTGGAGACATTGGACGCGCCAGAGTCGGCCGAACTCAGTCCCAAAAAGATGGATCCGCTTCTAACGCATGGGCTGGCGAGCCCCCACGGAGTGACGCTGCAGGAAGCTGTGTGGTATTTGCTGGACATGAAACGGCGGCAGCAGTGGACAGACGCGCACTTCAACACGTTCATGAAAATCTTGAAGATGCTGCTGGGTGGAGCAAACACCAATTTACCGGGGTCGCTCTGGCACATGCTACGCCTGATTGGTGCCGAGACCGTGTGGGACTACGCAGTGCATGTGTGTCCGAAGTATCACAGAACGTTTCCAGCAGAGACCAAGAAACCAGCGCAGGAGAAATGCGGGGTTCCCATCGCGTGGGATGCGGCGGGAGTGCCGGTCGGGTGGTGCGAGGAGGAGAGATACAGTGTGACACGTACGGCGCGGGGTGAGGTGTACCGCCCGCAGGAGTACTATTTCTACTTCCCGGTGAAACGGCTAGTCAGACGCTGGATGCGCAATGCGAAGTTTGCAAAGATGCGTGCTGATATGCAGGCGAGAGCGCCTACAAACGCATGCGTCATGACCAGCCCGCACGTGGCGCGGATCAACGAGCACAGCACGGTTGGGGGCCGGCTGCTGCAGGAAACAGAAAGCACGGATCCCATGAAACCTGGAATGGTTCGGGCTGGAATGGCTGTGGAATACGGTGAGGATGACGCACGGGCGAAGAAGCACGACAAACAGTGAGTCCAGCCGACACCCAGCACTCCTACTACAACCAAGCCCCCCCCCTCCCCCCTTGATGTATGTTGAATGAAATGGCTGACCTGAACAGCGCTATGGTGCAAACGATGCGTTGCACGTGAGGGTGGGGACACACCACCGGGCGTAATGGTGGGAATGTGGCGCGCACGGTGCAGGGGATGGTCCACGAGGTTCGGAGCGATGCGGAGCGCGGACCTGCACCCTCGGGTACACGCCGCCACAATCTGCAACTCGAACCGTTGCGATGTGCCTTGTTACTAGAATAAGGCTAACCAGTGTAACGCATGCAGGTGGTCCCCTGCTGCTGGTCTGCTTCTGCAGTGTAGGCGTATGCAAGGTGCACTGCGTCCCGCCTTGCGTGCCGTAGGTTGTACACCTGCTAGCGTGTCTGGCTGTGAAGGCTTCCCGGTGATTGAGGAAGGGAGGACTGACGGTGCATCCATGCGGGTGTTCGCAGGATCGGGTTAGGATGGAATTTACCGGGCTCGTAATTGTGGTTCCGGGCCCTAGGCAGCACTGGAAGAACAATGACGTGATCCAAGAGCGCCTCGTGAAGGAGCTCAAGGAGTTACGCGACGGGCACGCTGACGACAAAGGCACGCCGTTCCGAGTATACGATGGTTACTTTGGCAAGTGGCATGATAAGTTCAGTGTGTTTCTGGTGCTGTGCTACTGTGACACCGTTGCGCGGAACGATCTGGGAAGGTTCGCTCCGGTGGCTGCCAGACGCAACGATTACCTGAGCCTGTGGGAGGGCACCCCCGGACCAACTGGTGGGATGTATTGCCTAGGCTATGCCAAGCCTATCGCACAAAGCTATTTACCGGACGGGGAGACGGTTCATGCCTGGGACCCGTCGGTGCTATTAACCCAGGAGGATCACGAGGAACTAGTCAAGCTAACCCAGGAGGGCGCTGATCCCATGCGGACCGGGCGCTACGGTAAGGGTCCCCTGGAGGCCCTGGAATATTTCACCGCCATGTCGGCATACGTGCTGCCTTTCATGCACTGTATGACCTTCGGTGTCGTGAAGAGTACTGTGAAGATGTTCCGCCACAAGGTGCCCAACTGCGATGACACGTGCTACTTCAACGCCGCGCAGCTACAGCAGCTACAGAAGAACGGCAAAGGGCTGTGTGCCCCGCACGACATGCACCGTGAGTACCAGGACGTGGTGCAATATGCAGGTAGGTGTGCTGGCAGGCATGATTGCAGGAAAGCTGTTCTTCCCATGCATGCGAGATCTACGTGAATTGTGTGCATAGGCCCGCCCGTTGTATGGGTTGACCATTGATTGAATGAACGGTGCATGCATGCTGATGTCGCCCGAAACGCTTGGTTTGTTTGCAGGGAACTACACTATGGAGGACTGGCTCAACTTCATTTTGATATTCAGCCCGCTGGTATTCATGGACGTCCTGTGGAGTCTCAACCGAGAGTTGGACAGGGCTTGGTGGAAGCTGAGGGAGGCTGTGATATATTTCATCCGGCAGGTGTGCGCCGGCACAATCGAAGACCGCGCAGAGGCTCGCGCACAAGCGGAGCTGCGTATGAGGGAGTTCGCAGTCATTATTGAGAACGAGTGCCCTATGAACATGCTGACGCTGAATCTACGCCTAGCCGTGGTACACTTGTGCAAGCAAGAGGAGAAGGTAGGCGTTGTCAGCTCCAACATCGAGCTATGGGTGGAGCGCCTGTTGGGGGAGGCGAAGGGGGTGGTGCCGGAGCCGGTGGGGGGGAAGGCCATCGATTCATGCATCGGTAACGCCTACTTGCTGAAAGACCGTGTAGATGACATGGCCCACTTGTACCCCGGGATCCGGTTCCTTCCAGACTATGTCGCGCACTCGGTGAAAGAGGACGGCCCGGGTTTCCGCGATGACCCGGGGCTCGCGTGTCACTTCATGGATGTCGGTCATCACATCATCCGCGGTGGCGTGGCTGTATCCGCGCTAAGCGCCGATGCGGAAGGAAGGCTGCTGCCGGGCCTGGCGGCTTCCTTGCGTGCCATGCACGGTGAGCGATACGAGCTAGAACGGGACGCCTTGGACGTCCTATGTTTTCCACGAATGCGGCACGGCGACGAGGACTTCACGTCCACGATGTACACCAGGGCAGTAACCAGAATCTCCTACAACGTAGCCTTAGCATCCTCTGATGCCGATGCATTTGAATACGGCCGCGTGGAAGCTTACTATCTGATATGGGACCCGGCCACACATTGCGCGGTGTGCCGTCTAGCCATGGTGACGGCATACCCGACTATCAAAAACGCGCGCATGAACAGCCGTGCCGTCTTTGTCTTGAACGAGGATGCCAAACATACCCTGCTGATGCCGGCGTCACGCCTTGAGACCAAGTGTATCTGCCACCGTCCTCCGGGATTTAAAATCCCCCTCCACGCCATCTACCTTTGGCCAGGAATGAAATCTGCACGATGCTCAAGACCTTAGCAACGGCAAGCTAGAAACCAGCAGCATGCGTCCTTCCTTCCTCTCTCCTTATTGCTTCTAGTGTGACCTTACTTGCAAAGCCCAGGACGGGGCCGGCACTTGCCAAGCCACATACTTACCTACCTAGCATATCTGGTAACAGTTATGTAACATTCCGTGCCTGATTGCCACGTGCACTAATCTTGCACACGTGTCCGTATCACAGTGCATCCTGCCTGCCACGTGTCCAACCGTGGTCATACCGTGGTAAACTTACCGGTAATATGTGGTAATTTTACCATTGGGGATCAATTTACCGGTCATATGTGGTAATTTTACCATTGGGGGTCAATTTACCGGTCGTAGGGGGGTACCATGGTAAATTATATACAGCAATGGTAAACAATAATATATAATTACCGCGCTATAAGTAAATGTGGTAAAATCGTGGTAACAAAAACGCCAACTGCCAATAGGAAATTACCCACGGGATTTATATCGCCACTATTAGTATAATGGTGGTAAAACACCAATTTACCATATTTTACCACCAGTTTACCACATTTTACCACCGGTTTACCGCGTTTATTTCTCAGTGTGTATGTGGCCGCGGCGGGCACGCACAGCTCAGATCAAACCCACACACGGGCGGGGGAGGAGAGACGGAGGTCCTTCGAGGAGCGGGAGCCACAGCTGGGCACGGTCCACGGGTTCGCCACAGAAGTAGTCCTCCTGCTCAAAAGGTACTCCTGCGAGGAGGAAGAGGAAGTCAAGATAACTGCACTGCAGAATCACTGGACACTCCCCCCGGAAATTATGCAGGCGCTCCAGGAGGCCTTCGGAATCCAGGCGGAGGTGTTCGCTTCGCCGCTCAACGTACACAGTCACACGGCGACATACTGCTCCAAGTTCGACAGGGACAAGATTTTTGGATCCAAAGGGTCTGCATGGGACACCCACTGGGGTGAGCTAGGCGCCTTCGAATTCAACCCGGAGTACACAGCGGCAGACCTGGACAAAGCGCTTCAGGAGGCTCTAATGTCCACCATGGCGAAAACCCCGGTACTAGGGGTAGGAATTTACCCGGCCTGGATCAGAACGCCAGCCAAGGCATACTGCAGGAGATATGGAGATACCAGGATACATGAATTTGGGGTAATCCCAAGAAAAAGCTTCACGTTCCTCCCCCCAGACCACTGGGGGGGCACCACGGTATCAGGCGTCACGAAGAAGGACTACAGCATCCAACTGGGGGGTGAGAATCCTAGTTGTCGCCAACACGAAGGGATGGCAAAAATTCTGCCCGAACCCGGAAAGGGCAGCGGAAATCGTCGGGAAAGCCCTGCAAAGCAGCACATACTGCACTGTCCGTAAATACCACACACTTCGCAACCCCAGGCCGGCCAACTCGAGGGTCCACACCTCGAAGGCCGTGTCTGACATGGCAGCGGTTAAAAATGCGATGGAGAGCGCTAGTCAGCACGACATGATCTTCGACCCCCACCCGATGAGAAAATGGGAAATACCGAGCATGTCGCGCAGGCAGGGGTGGGGGAATGAAGGGGGGGAAGTTCCCAAGGAAGACCGCACCCCGGAGGCAGCAAGGGCCATGAGGCAAACATGGCGCGACAGAGGACTCACCGATGTCACGATCGCTGAGTACCATGCGGCGAACACTGCATGGCCCCTGGACAGGATCAAAGAGGACTCGAAGGCCAGATGGATAAAGGCCATGGAACGCACTCCCATGCTCTTCAGCAGACAGGACAGGGGCAGGGGACACACAGAGGTGCGGGAGCGGTTCCCCACGTGCCCCATTAAGCAGAAAACCAGGCTCTCAAGCACTCTAGAGGAAATCAACAAAGCCTGGGACGCGACCACGTTCCTCTATACAGATGGGTCGCGACTAGACCCGGAGGAAGAAGGGGGGTCGCACAGAGTGGGGGCGGCCTACTGGGACCCCAGGGGGGACGAAAGCCCCAGAACCCGGAGAGGCACGTGGTCGACGGGTGGACACCTCACCATCAACAGGGCGGAACTCCTGGCGATCCACGCGGCTCTCAGAGCCAGGGAACACTCAACACCGAGCGAGATAGCAATCTGCACAGACAGCCTCTGCAGTATGTACCAAATTCTCAACATGTTGTCCAGGCCCCACACGATGGAATGCCACAGACACAGGGATCTGCTTGAGGACATACTCTCCCTAGTCGAGCAGCACAACAGCAAGGGGACAGGAGTCGTACTCAGAAAAGTCAAAAGCCACACGGGAGTGAAGGGCAATGACAAGGCGGACGAAGCGGCCAAACAGGCAGCTGAAAATGTGGAGGGAACCACCCAAATTGAACCATGGGACAACAGGACCATGTACACGCTCAATGCCAACGCCCGGGACGGAGAATCAATGAGGCCCCTACAAGGGGAGGGGGCGGTGGAACGGTACGTAGCAGAAAAGATTGCCCTAAAAGCGACACAGCACAAGTCGGTGAGGAAATGGCTGCAACCCCCGAGCAACCCGTGGGAGGATTGGGGGGTATCCGGCAGAGGAAATAGGGAGGAGGCTCCCTCGGTCGAAGGCTCTGGAACGACGAACCCCGCGGCAGGCGCCCCCGGGCCGGCACAGGACCTCGACCGGGACCAACAGGACGCGGAAATGGAAACACCAGAGGAGACTCTCCAGGAACTGATGCTCCTGGAGGGTTTGCAGCACACTCCCTGGAGCCGGGGGGACCCGCAGAGGGGACGGGAGCCGGGAGACCAGGAACAAGTACACCCGCGCACAGGAGCACAGGAGACCACTCAGGACGAGTGGGACCTACTCTGGGAATTCGATGAGGAGCGGGGGCCGCCTCTAGATCAAATAAACGACGGGAATGGGGACGTTACCCCTTACCGGCAGCCCGCCCTTCCCTCGATCCAGGAAACACGCCCCGGAATAATGCCAGAGGCCGCCCAATTGAGGGACATGGGAGAGGAGGAGGTCATGAACTCGCCAGACAGGGAGATGATGCAGGCGATAGAGGAGGCAGAGTGCGCGGATCCAATGGACGGACTGTGCCGCTTGATGATGGGGATGGATCTGGGAGAATCGAAGCTCCAAAACCTGACGGATGTCCCGCAACAAGCGATAAATGCCTACCAGGAAACAGCCCCAGCAAGAAGGAGGAAGAGGAACAGGGACCGAGAGGCCATGCACCGGGAAAACGAAGACAGGGCCGCCACAAGCCAAGCCGACACTGCAGCGGTCGAGGCACACATGGGAAGAAGACTGGAGGAGCCCCCGCAGGAAATCCTCCAAGACAAGTCGATACCAGGAATATCCAATAACTTCTGGAAAGTGACTCCACCGACACTCAGGTCCCTGATCCTGAGATGCCGGTTTGGGGTCCTCATGACGGCTGCCAGAAAGCACCTTATATGGCCGGGCAAATACCCGAACCCGGACTGCGCCCTCTGCGGGAAAAGGGATACCCCGGCACACAGGCTGGCGGGATGCAAAGACATGACCAGCATGAACATGGCCGCAGCCAGGCACAACGAAGTGGCAAGGACCCTTTACGAGGCGATCAGAAAAGGCAGAACGGGCGCCAGCCCGATCTGGATCACACACCACGCTGGCCTCGACGGGACTAACAGATGCACGCGCCCGATACCGGATTTCATACTCAAAAGGGGTCAGTGCCGCAGGGACGGGAAAGACCACCCGGGGGCTAAAGATCCCCCAGACGACATACCACACTTTGTGGATATTGTCATGATCAAGGGTGCCGAGGGCGTCAGGGATGCCCCCCCAGGCAGGCCGGAGAACACCCGGAGAGAGGACGTGGGGGAAATCCACCTCATAGAGGTGGCCTTCACGTGGGACACGCGCTGGTATGTGTCCCTTCACGACAAGCTCAACAAATACGAGCCCCTTATGGAGCTACTAAGATCCAAAGGATACAAAGTGTTCTTTCACCCGATGGTTTTCGGGACCACGGGGTCAGTGTACGAACACAACGCAAGGGCTCTCACGCAACACCTCGGCTTCAACAAGAAGGAGGCGGAGGCCCTCCTCAAGAAAATCAGTAGCATCGCGGTGGAGTGGGCTGCCAAGATGTTGATTTCACACAGCAAATCGGAGAAGGAGAAGGCACTGAAAAACAGCAAGAAGCCGCCTTGATAGTGCATGTGACTAGGGGCAGGCGTAACAGCTGTGCACCTTCAAATATCACGCTTCCAGTAGGAAGAGTCACATTTTTTCTTTTTTTTCTTTTCCGTAACGTACACTTCGGATACTTTGAATCGTCACTCTGACGCACGATACGTGTGGATCAATCAGTAATCCAGCGCCAATCTGTATCACGAAACGCAATTCATTGAACCTTGAAACGTCACTCTGAAATACGATACGAACTTCAAAGGGGGCTACATCCTAAGAACTGTAAGGTGAGGGACTAAAGTGGACTCAGTTCCCCCCAATAACCTAAAAACACCATGAGGGACGCCTCAAATCGGTGTAAGAAGACTGGTACCAGCAAGAAGCAACAACAACAAAGACATCATAGACATATACAAAGGTATGCCCGTTGTGAGGTCACAACTCTTTTAAGAGGGGAGATCTGTCAGGGTCATGACCGATGACATATGTGTCATACATGTCATACGTGTCATACCTGTCAGACATGTCACACCATGTCATGTCATGTCGAGTCATGTCATATACTATAATGACAGTCGTCAGTACGGTCGACTATGACTGTACATGTCGTCAGATGATAAGCCACGTCATCTGTCATTATTCAAGGAAAGACTTGAATGACACCTGTCATCGAGAGTTCGTACGTCGAACTCGAAGATGTCAAAGCAAGATACATCTTGAAGTAACAAACAAGAACCATCTTTGCTTTAAGCATGTGCGGAACAAGCATGCGCAGTATTATGGAGCGAACGTATTATTCGTTCTGACGATACTGGTCGTTCAACCAACGTCTCGGGTTCACAACCCAATGGCGGTACCATCTATGCGATGGGAGACGTATGGTATAGATGAGGAAGCGTTGTGCTTCAGCAGTATCTTCACACAGAAGTCTGCACTCATCCCCCGCTATTATCTTACGCTTGTGTTACTGTTCTATAACGCAGCGTTTACTTGTATTTTATATGATATACTGAGGGCTCGCTTATCTAGCCCTAAGACTTAGGCTCTTACGATGCCTTCAGTCGGTTTAAGATACCCAAATGGCTTACTGGTTACGCTGATACCCAGACCAGATTTGATGAGATAGGGTACTTCGACAACATCAGTCGTATGAAACCCGACATGAGTAGATACAGAGACCCAGAGACAGAACCACAGGAGCCAGACGAAGATTATACAGAGGATCGTGCTCCACCGGTATTCACAGACCCTGATGATGGTCCAGTACCAGCACCAGCTCCATCCGCACTTGTTCCAAAGGTGAAAATGACTACACCTAAGGAATATAAGGCTGGACAGGATGCTGAGATTTGGTTGGATACAGTGGATAGATACTTTCAGTTTACCTATCCAGGTGTGCCAGACAAGGATCTTCCTGACACTCATTCAGAACAATGACAGACATTATTTTCAGGTCGTGGCCAAAAAGCCAGATGCCACGTATGAGAATATCAGAAGGACATTCCTCAGTCAGTTTGGTAATCCACACAAAAGATCAGTAGCCAAAAAGCATCTTATGGCACTGAATCAAGGAAACCAGACCTTTGCAGATTATCTCCGCACGTTCACATCACTGGCTGCCTTGGCATCAATTGATCTGGATGATGCTTTGATAAAAGACAGATTCATCAGTAATATGGAATCAGATCTTCGCAAACAGTTTCACCTCAGATTTCTAACAGAGGACGAAAGGAATAATCTGTCGTGGGCACAAACCACACAGATCCTGCTCGATTTGAATTATGTTGTTCATTCGAAGCAGTCAGAGACCCTTCACTATAGGGGGCAAAAGGAACAGTCAGGAGGCCCAGTCAGAAAAAACAAGGACAAAGGCCGTGGCAAAAAGCCATATGACATATCCAATCGGAATTGGAATCAGAATCAGAATGGCAATCAAAATCAAAATGCCAATCAGAATTCCCAAAGGAATAAAGGGAAAGGAGGAAAAGGCAAAGGCAAAGGAAAAGGGAAAGGAGCAGCAGCAAATCCTCCTCAGCCTTGCCAACGTTGTGGTCGTACCAATCACGTCACAAAGGATTGTTTCTCCACCAGGACACCAGAAGGAAAAGCTATAAAAGGCAATCCTCCAGCTCAGAATCCATACAGAGGACAGCAGCAACAGAATAATCAGGGTGCTAAGAACAAGTCTAACAAACTTGTGAAAACAATCAACACCCTGGTTAAGGAGCTACAGAATCAGCAGAGCATCAATGCAGCAGTTGCAGCTCCAGCTCTAGCTCCAGCTTCAGATCCAGCTCCTCAGGGAAACTCTCAGGGTACTGCACAGGTACCAGTGTTGAGAGCACCCCGAAGGTAAATCAGCCTGAAGATGCCACTGAAGCAAGTGGCCGGGCTGAGAGTATCTCAGAAGAAGTCCTTTCCAGTCTGACATTACAGTTTCAGCAGATGGATACTCCCTCAGAGCACATCGCACAGATGCAGTCTCAGACAGCACAGCTGAAATCACAGAAGAAGCTGTTGTTGTACAAAGGGAAAGTATATGGACAGAGTACTCGTATATTGGTAGATCCAGGAGCTACATCGTCATTTATCGACAGACAGTACGCTTCTCAGCTTGGTATTGCACCAACAGATTCCTCATCATTCTCAGTGGGATTGGCTGGAGGAAGCCAGTTACCCTGTACATCCTATCTCCCCAATGCTACATTCACGCTGGGTAAGTATAAGGATACAGAAGATTTCTACATCATTGATATGAAACCCTTTACAGTCATCCTGGGACAGGATTGGTTGGAAAGAAGAAATCCGCACATAGACTTCCAGTCGAAGAATATGACAATCACCAGGAACCACTCATCAGGTTCCAGTATTCGTACAGTTCTATCCAGAGTTAAACAGACTCCAGATTCAGATGACCTTCCTGAAATGGAATTGGTCAGTGCCACCACTATGAGAAAACACCTACGACGTATACGATCTAGTGGGTCGGCTGAAGAAGCCGTAGCTTATCTCTTTTTTCTCTCAGAGGTCGATGGTGAACTGGTCATGACAGCAGCAGACTCAGACACCACTATGGAAGACCCAAAGGTCACAGCAGCACGTGATCTAGTCAGAGAAGACTTTTCAGATATTTTCCAGGAGGATCTTCCAGCTGGTCACAGGCCAGAACGGTTTGAAGGTGGATATCATCGCATCAACATTGAACCTGGGCACAAGCCACCATCACAGCCAGTTCGTACCATTCCAGTGCCTATGATGGAGGAGCTCAAACGACAGATCATCAAATATGTCAAACTGGGTATCCTTCGTCCGTCATCATCACCATATGGATGTCCAATCATTTTCGCTCCTAAGCCAGGGGGGAAGTGGAGGATGTGCTGTGATTATCGAGCCCTTAATAACATCACTATAAAGGACACGTATCCACTGCCACCTCACGATACCCTTCTTGAACAGCTTAAAGGTGCACGATGGTTTAGCAGATTTGACTTCAATCAGTTCTTCCATCAGATTCCTATACACCCAGATGACATTCACAAAACAGCAATACGTACCAGATACGGTTCCTATGAGTGGACAGTAATGCCTTTCGGGTTAACTAACGCTCCTGCGACCGCTCTCCGTGTTGGAAATCGAGCATTCTTTGACTTCATCGATCAGTTCTTGGTCATTTTCATGGATGACACTATAGTGTACAGTCCAGATTTTGACAGCCACGTGAAGCATGTTCGACAGTTCTTACAGCGCTGCAGAGATCATCAGTTCTACATCAGGCCTTCTAAGGTTGAGTTGTTCGTCAGATCCATCGATTTTATCGGACACCATATCTCTGAGGCAGGCCTATCCATCATCGAAGACAGAATCCGTGCAGTCATGGCTATCCAGCCTCCAGTGTCGTATGGTCCAACCGTTGGTAAACAGCCTCTACGCCGTATGGCTAAAGATGGCAAGTCATCCCTTCGGTCATTCTTGGGCATGGTCGGCCAGTTTAGGAGATTCATACCAAAGTTCTCCAAGATTGCCGAGCCGCTCGATCGTCTCTTTAAAGATAATGCAGAGTTTGTCTGGGAATCTGAGCAGCAGAAGGCATTTGATAATCTCAAAAGTGCCATCTGCCATGCTCCAGTACTACAGCTTCCAGATCAGAAACTGCCGTCTATTATGGAGGTCGATGGATCAGGCACACACGTTGGTCAAGTGGTATTACAGGATCAAGGAAAAGGTATGAAGCCATGTGGCTATCACAGCGTCACTCTTTCTGATACACAGAGACGCTGGCCTATTCCTGAGATCGAGCTATTTGCCATTGTGGAGGGCTTCCGATTCTTTGGCCATATCTTGCTGGGAGCTCCTGAGACCATTGTTCGCTCAGATCATCGGCCACTGGTTTATTTCCAGTCCAAATCCACACTAAGCCCCAAACTGGCGAGGTGGTTGGATGAGCTCTCCGAGTACAACTTCAGGATAGAGCACATTGCTGGCGAGAAGAATAAGGTTGCAGATGCACTCACCCGTATTTCTACACTCTTTGAACTCACTGATTGCCTGAAACATATAGACGTCAGCGAGGTTCCAGTCATTGACATACCGTCTACAGATTCTACATTCATTGCTCTTATATCTGCATCATCAGCTCATCAGCTTCACGACATTATTATATCTCAGTATGATCGTGACACATTTGCACAGACTATATTATCTAAGCTGGCATCATCGACATCATCACAGTCAGTCAGCAATTTCGAGCTCATTCAGAGGTTGATCTATCGCAAGACCATATATGGCAGACAGCTTTACATTCCACCTACTGCCAAAGTGCCACTACAATGTTTGGAGGTGGGTGCATGCAGGGAAGACCGCTTGGGGGGGTGCAAAGAAGGTCAATTGTGAGCACCCTGAACCCATTTTGGTCCCCTCAAATTCACTTTTGAGACTGGATTTCAGCATGGCGCACCCCAGTTTATATCGGTAGCCGCGAGGAAACTTTCATCCGAGAAAATGTTATTTGACCGTATTATCCCATACAGTGACACTGTACTTACTTACTTATACTGTTACTTACTTACTTAAGTACTTACTTATTCAAAGCTCGAATCCCAATGGGCGACCCAAACAAATGTTCGATCTGACGACCACCAAACGATAACGATGACAACGCCAGTTCGCCATATCGCCAGCGCCACTGCATTCGCGTGTCACGTATGCCGCAACGCCACCCCCGACGTTATCCTACGAGGTATGGCATATCGGCGATATCATATCCGATATCATATTACTCTTGTTCCCAGAGTTTCTCCGAGCGCGGCCGTGGCGCGGCCTGCGACACGCGAGGGTCGACGTTACAGTTGATCGAAGAGGCTCAGAGAAACTCTGGCTTGTCTTCGGCAGAGGCGCTTTAATGCCCGTTTTCACTATCTCTTTTCCACAGTAAAGGTTCACGCAAAGCAGCCTCAAGAGCTGATAAGATAATTTATTGCAAGTTGTGTAGTTAATGGGTTGAAGAAAACTCGACGGAATATTGAAGGTATGATATCTAACTGCTATATTTTCTTGCTTGCTTGCGAATGGGAGGCCTCTAGGGCCCTTTAAAAGGCACCGCTGATAGGGTACGTTGGCAGATTGGCGCAAGCTAACCGTGGACGAGATGATTGATTAAACGGTGTAGACGGAGTCAACGGGATGGAGCAAGCTCGATGGCATCTTGAAGGTATGGTATCTAGCTAATATTTTATCTTGCTCGCTTGCGAACGGGCGGCCTCTAGGGACCTTTGATAGGCACCGCTGATATCAAGGTTGGGTTTGCGCGGAGTCGAAAATTGCAAAAACTTTTCAAAATTATTCTATTGGATAAACAGCTCGACCAAAGCAATCTAAACATGTTGCGCACTTCGGGAGCCGAATTGAGCAAGTTATGCAAAAGTTATGGCTGATACCGCTCGGTCACCTCCCATACTTAACCATACTTAAGCACATACTTAAATCGCTCATATCTCGAGAGCTAGATTTTGAAAAGTTTTTGCAATTTCCGACTCCGCGCAAACCCAACCTTGATATGGTACTTTGGCATATTTGCGCAAGCTAAGCGTGGACGAGATTGTTGATTAAACGGTGCAGAGTTAACGGAATGGAACAAGCTCAACAGCATCTTGAAGGTAAGGGTATGTACTAAGATATTTTCTTTCTCAAGTAGTCATGATACTCTTGTAGAGTTCGCCAACTTTAGGGCTGATAGGGTATGTTCGCAGACGCGACATTCCCTAGCATGAGCGAGAACGAGCATCCCAACCTCCATAGTTAACGGAATCGAGCAATCTCAACGGCATATCAAAGGTAAGGGTGTATACTAACATATTTTATATTGCAAGTAGTCATGAAACTTGTGTGGAGGGTGCAAGCGTTGAGGGCTGATAGGGTATGTTCGCAGACGCGACATTCCCTAGCATGAGCGAGAACGAGCACTCCAACCTCCATAGTTAACGTAATCGAGCAATCTCAACGGCATATTCGTTGAAGGTAAGGGTGTATACTAACATATGTTCTATTGCAAGTAGTCATGAAACTCGAGTAGAGGGTGCACACGAACATATGAACGCTTCCACATCTTATGATTTATAGGATGTGGAAACTAGTGTGTGTGTCTTCTTTTTTTCGGACGAGAGGAATAGATGCACCTTCGGTGCGATTATGACATTCCAGGACAAACGTAGCCGAAAGATGCAACGCTTTGCAAATAAGACTTTGCCTCTGCTCCTTATGATTTGGAACCAGACCAAATTCCTTACTTAATCAGCAGCAGCAGCAAAGCGCGAACCCCAACGGGCGACACAGACGAACTTCCGATCTCACGATCGCCAGACGGTGACAATGCCACTGCAGTCGCGTACATTTACCGCGACGCCACCCACGCGTCATCGCGTGGCATGTTCGGATGTAAAAAGAAAAGCACTGTCGCACACATGATCTTACGGTCAGACGGATGGCCTAGTGGAGATCTCTTTTTTGAGATCGACCGTGCCTAGTATAGGCAAATTTTGCCGCGACATATCCCTGCTGATCGTTAGATTATATGAGGCAAAAATCTGACGATGCGATATGACGCAACTCTTTGCAGATCTTTGCAAATCGTTTATATATTTCTGCTACTACGTTTGTCCGGGAATGTGATAACAACCATGCACCGGAGCCTAGGATACGGCCTGGCCATTTAAAAATGCGGTAATGTGGTGTATGATTGTGCCGGAGCCAAGGATACGACCTGCTGCGCAAGTACGCATTTGAGAATTCATATCATATCATAACATTATAACATAAGCAATTCATGAGAATTCATAGCATATTATAACATTATAAGTATATTATAACATTATATATGATGTTGTATTAAGGGTAGGGTGCCGTGTGGTTTCAACTATTTAATTCCCTTATTATTTTCATAGCAATTTCCATATTTAGTATACTTTTAAAAATCATTTATGTATATAACTCATACGGACCACCAAAACCTATAGAAGCATATCCCACCGTGATATATAATTAGTTTAGCGAGTTAAAATCCATGAAAAAAATGCTAGAGCAAAAGTTACCAAGCGAATTTTGAATTTTGAATTATTTGTCTTGCTATTGTGTCATATGGAGATACCTGGCGCCAAATAATTCATAATTCAAAATTCGCTTGGTAACTTTTGCTCTAGCATTTTTTTTATGGATTTTAACTCGCTAAACTAATTATATATCATGGTGGGATATGCTTCTATAGGTTTTGGTGGTCCGTGTAATTTTACGAAAGTGACATTTTCGTAATGGAAAAATAATTGTTTTAAATATGGAAGTGTTATTAATATTTTTAAATTCCAAAACTGCCGGCACCCTACCCTTAATCGATAGGTGTGATACTTTTCATTTCAGGATTTGCACAGTTGTTAATTGATAATGTTGTATATGGTATCATAACGAAGAATCACGTGTTTTGCCACGCTCAAACAAATTAGTTACGATATTGTATCATAGCAATAATGATAACGATAATAACAATGTCGGACGTCGCGGCGTATCATCAATATTAGGAACGAAGGCCATGGACGACTGAATGTAAAGACTATTTGTATATGGAATCTATAATGTATGCATTGTTCTATCATATCGGAAGTTAGATTTGTTCATGTCCGTCTTGTTATGTCCGCCTTCTATTGACAACTTCTCGTATTAATACACATACATACACTTGAAATCGTTTACGTGCTACATCCGTTGGGAGTGCATGGAAGGAGCTCTAACTTCACATACGCACTGTTTAAATTTTATCGGGAATATCATTAGACTTTAATGTTCTACGCCCATCGAATTCGAAACGACGGGAAATGACGTAACGGACGCGCATTCAGGTACGTTGCATTTACGCAATTTACCGTTATCGATCATAATGAATGTAGCCAGCCCATTTTAGGCATTAGAAGCGGATGATGATGCGGCGTGCGGAGTTTCAATTCATTGTTATGACCGCGTTGTGCAGGCGTGTGCGCGACATATGATGTATTGCGGGCGATTTCCCTCGTCGACAGCCGTATTCGAATTTTATATACACTGTTGGCTGCTGATAGAAACTACGCTGCATGCACTTAGCTTTACTAAAATGTATAATAGCAACTCGTGGAATACCGGGACGCAGTAATACCATCATGGTTGCAGATGAAATATATATACATTGTCTGAGTATTGTTTGTGTGCTTCTTTTTGCGAGAATGCGATCGGTGTATCGATTTATTCAGCTGTTGCTCACGATCCACTCTGTCGCAGCATGAGTGTTTCACCAGAATGTTTGAATTCGCCACGGTAAATAGTATCAAGAGCACAACTGCTGCATCAATCATAACAGTCTACTGCAGCAAATAATGGTGTACTCGGCAGCAAATGGTGTACTGCAGCAGCAGACTGTGTGGCGCGATAAAAGGCGACGTATACGTATATGTATAGGTGGCGTCAGACTTTGGCACACATTTCGTTCTACATCTATATGGTATAGACAAGTATAAATAATGTCGGAGGAAATGATACATACCGTGTGTTTGTGTCCCTCGAGTATATATATACATATACACGCACGTGCAAAGAATATAGCGGATGCGAGCATTGCGCATGCTGATCCGGCGCGTGCCTTGCCCCTGAGCCAACGACTGACACCACCTGGCAGTCGCCATGCACGCATGGATGCATATATGTATATACATATGTTTATATATGAATCTCTCTTCGATTTGTATCAGCCTAATATGGACTCTTGCTTTCTGAAATGCTGATGAATTCCGATAATAATGACAAGAGCACGCGCCGATACCGTACACGCTAACAGCACGGCTGCGGTAGTCATATACACGAGATGCTAAAATAAGTGATACCACAAGTATCCCAATGAGAAGATCGGCATCATCATGCAAAACAATAATGCAACTCTAAATCGTGCCGCGTAGTCCTCGGTCGGTTGTGTACGCGCACGTGTATGTATATACGATTCTAACAGTTCTGGTGGTCGGACGAGCTGCGCAATCATACACAAAGGAATGAATACGCACGCGCCCGGCGGATGGGCACGAACAGTTCTGTGGTATGGACTTATAATAGGACGACGTACGCGTGCTCAACCGACGTTAAGCGCCGCGGGGGGCATCACGATGGGTATATGTATCAGCTTGCCCACGATTGCGGCGGAAGTAGCTGAAGACGACGTCCCCCATCACCATGCAACGAGCATTAAATGCGACGAGGTAGTACCGCAAGGAGGACGCCTAGATGCCACTGCGACGATTGTGTATAAACGTCTCTTGAAATACAAGCGGAGACAGCTACAATCTAATAAAGCACCAAAAATGTGCCGAGCACCGTCATCATTGCGGTGGGAAAAAGAGGATAAACCCATCTGGAGGTGGTTTAGTAATAAGTTTAGCACTCTCAAGCCGAATTGTAGTCGCAACCGCCTGAAATTGTCTGCCACCCAAGTACGGAAAACTTCTAGTCTGCGCGTCCAGAGGCATGCACAGATGTGCGCACCCGACTGGTATAATCGTGGGACAACCGTACGGGATGAAGGCGGGGAGGATTCAGACCTCCCGGCGTGTCACCAGAATCCGCCAGCAGCGTCGATCTGGGACGTGGTCAACTCGCCAACATTCATATCTGGCGCAAGCAGTGTAGATTTCTCCATGGACTGCGTTTTGCAGCGAGTACGAAGCTTTGAGTTAGGCCTGCCAAAGCGGCAAGCAGAGTTCTGCAATCCAGGTGAGGACATTAACGATCTCACATGCAATCGCCCACCCACCCACCCGCAACAATCCAACACCAGCCTACGCCACACACACCCACACACCCCTGGCATTCTTGCAATCGTGTTGTTTCTGGAATGAACTAAATCCACGCCCTTAATACTGCGTAAGTGTGACAATGACAACGAAAAAGAAATCACTTAAAAGTTCCTTGGGGAATTTCATGAGAAGCAACAATGCAAAAACAATAATGACAATATAATCATGTCAAGAAAAAATCACTGCTTGACAAACAACCACATAAAAATGATTGGATTCATTGTGAGTATAACTCGACAAACTTGCGAGTAAACTAAATCAAGATACACTAGTCAATATATTCAGTGCTTATTAGGGCTGTTCCATTCATCATCCACTGGGTTGGTGGGGTCTCGTGGTGGCGGCGTCCACTGGGTAGGTGTTTTCCACCGGGGGGGATGGGGGCCGGCAAAAATGATGTTCGCTGGGGTGGTGGGGGGCGGAGTGCCATAATCATCCCAACCCCCCCCTTACCAGTGTCGACAACGGATCCGGATTCGTTGCTCCGGATCCAGACACAAATCAGAATCCGACTTATCGAATCCTCAATTTAAGCGGCTTCGAAAGATACAGATACGGGCAGATCCTGAAATTCTACTGGATTCGAAGCATCGAATCCTGATCCGTCAAAAATCCGTCAATTCCGACGATTCTGCGAATCCAAACCTGCCAAGTAAAAATTTGAACCCACATCCTTTAGGGTGTTTGCCAATATGGCCCTGCTTTCCCAGATGTGCTAAGAGGATAATTCCGTGACATTTGCCCACATTTTGATTAGTTCATATCCCTTGACAATCGAAATTCATATCACAATTGATAATTTGACATTTGACTTTTCGATGGGCAGCATGGAATATAACGGATCCACGGAGACTAATCCAGACATTTTCTGGATTTTCGAGTACGGATACAGTGACAATCCTGAAATTTCGTGTATCCGTTCGAACGAAGCCTGATTTTCTATGGCTCCGACAGGTACAGATACGAACGGATTCAAACTAATTGCTGGATCCGAAGCGTCGAAGCCTGAAAGATTTCTGGATCCGTCCTACGAATTCGGATTGGACCCGGATCCGTTGTCGACACTGCCCCTTACGACAATAAATAGAACGGTCCTTATTTAGTGTCATCACACTAGGTATTCCATATGCTTGCGCCTGTGGTCATACGTCATCGTAAGTGTGAGGTGTCCATGCCGTTTGCGAGCCTGTACCCTCACAATGCACTCTACTGGGGATCATTCTCGCCTGTCCCCTTCCCACTTCCAAAAAATTGAATCACAACCGTCGAATGAAACAACCTCAGGTATTTTTTCCTACAGTAAAGAAAAGCACGCGCCCTGCGGCAACCACTCTGCAGACTGACTTGTGTTTTTACTGCTACCTACTAAAGCGCTGATCATATGTGTGTAATCCACTTTGCAATATGTTATATTCTGGAGGGTAAAGCTCCAAGCACTCCATCAACAATGGTAAAGTACTGTTCGCTTGGCAATTTTGAACTGAAAAGATGTACTTGTCCCGCTGGTTCACAACAACAAAGCATTCCACAGCGTGTGTTTCATCAGATATTGTCAATGGTAAATGTGGCGTCTTTATCATCCACACCATTCGCAGTAATTATCTCAGTCCGCCAAACCACGCCACAACAAACTATCCAGCGGTCGACAACATTCAATAATTAATCAATGGATGCCCGGCGCTTATATCTATCATCAAGTCGTGGCAATTGTCAATTGTAATGCATTGTGGCTATCGGTAAATCGTAGTTATCCACAATCAAAGCAAGCTCTGAATACTCAAATTGATGGCAGAAGAGTACTGTTTTCCGACTGTGAAGTTTTTTCGATATATCAAAAGTGATTAGCAAAGCAACAATAAATCGATAATGCCATGCGGGTGTACCAGCGTTGCTTGTGAAAGGACAACAGCCCATCGCCATCATCACCACCACCCCAGTGTATGAGATGGGCAACCAGTGCGACCATGCCTGACTGTCCCAATGAGCACAAATGTAATCGGCCTGTCAAAGCTGATTGCCAATGCATGGCAAGTTGGCAAGAACAACTGCGGGGGACAAAGGGAAAGTGCAGAGGCGCCAGGTGCCAAGCGAAGTGCCCCTCACTAAAACCCAGGGAAAACAAGGAGTGTGTATGGCACTATGTACCATCGCCCACATTTTCTTGCAGTATGGTGAGCTTGCAGCAAGGCGGTGTCTGCGAGCCTCGTCAACACCAGGCAGTACGCAGTACCTGCCTCTGTACAAATGTGCCATGCGGGCTGCAGCTGCACTTATATGGACAGCCGCGTTCCACCGCCCATACTCATGATACAGTGACCATCACAACTTAAAACGGGAGGCAGGGGTGGAATTTGGTCGCGCCGGCGCCCCTAAATCTGACGCGCCAGCCAGTGGGGCCTCGGAGTTTCAGGCGCCGCGCTGCCAGCGCTTGGCGCCTGGCCAAAACATCGAGCGCCGCGCCAGCGCTGGCGGTGGGTTCACGCTTAGGCGCCGCGCCTTCACTGATATCACATAAAAAAGGGAACATTTCAGTATAATTTTTTCGATTTTCATTATTGATCACAATTTTTAACTTAAAGCATTTGCCTGCAGCACACAAATTTGGAGATTTGCCAAACTGACCAAAATGTTGCCGATTGTAAAGTTAGGCTGCCCGTGGACACGCCCTCAAACGCTTGCTGGGTACCCTGCGTGAGCCCGCGCAGGCGCCTATGACAACATTTTTTGCCCAAGCGCCGGCGCTCGAAACACGCCACGGCGCGAGGACGATGTCGTTTTGTCGCAAGCGCCGCGTCATCGGGAATCCCAAACATCTATATATGTTACGGTACAAGCGTGCCGCACGCATATGCGTGCTTATTTCAGTACAAGCGCGCCAGGCGCGCTTGTACTCGGCACAATTGAACCAGCATAAGCGCGCCTGGCGCGCTTGTACTGGAACAAACACGCATATGCGTGTGGCGCGCTTGTACCGTAACATATACGTGTTTGCACCAGTTCAAGCGCGCCATTGGGCGTGCTTGTATATTGTATTAGTGGCAGCGCGGATATGCGTGTTGAAACATGCATACACGTGCTGAGCGATCATACCATAACATCTATACACTGTGTGTGCTTATCCTTGGACCGACTCCTTTGGCACCCCGTAGCCACAGAAGACCGGCTGCGCTATGTACCCACGCCGGGAATCAAAGGATTCAGCACACACTTCGGGACACTTATCCGGATTCTCCGGAGCTTACTAGTGAAGAATGAGACCCCCTTAAGCCTCACTGATCCACCCGAGCCCCTCTGCATCTGCACCGCCAGCGCACTGCTGCCTTTTGCCTGAAGCCGGCTCATCCCTGCCCCCCGAGCTGCGCGAGCCATATCTCCACCACCAAGCCTACGCGCAAGACCACCCCTCTGCTCCCTGAGCCTCACTGGGCCACCTGAGCCCGCTGCGACTGATACCCTGCCGGCACTGCTGCTGTGTCTCTGAAGCCGGCTCGCCTCCGCCACTCGAGCCACCTCTTCACCACCAAGCCCACAGTCGGGACCACCCGGGTGTCCCCATACACGCCCCAGAGCCTGGTCTCAAGAGAACTTGCCCACCCACCCCACCGCCAGAATCCCCTTCAAGGGCTGTCCCAAGGGGCTGAGAATGATAAACTGGGCCGCTCTCATCCGAACCTGCGCCCCCGCCACCAACTTGCGCCTGTAGGCCCAGCACCCCTTCCTGGGTGACCAGCGCCCTTACCTGGGTGCTGGTCACCCAGGAAGAGCAGCACCCTTCCTGGGTGCTGCTCAACCTCGCAGCACCCAGGAAGCTGCGAGGTTGAGCAATGCGCTCCACACTCGCCCTACAACTGCCGTGCCGCACTGTTCCTACTTGGGGTCCCATCCCCACAGTCGCATGTGTGCCCCAAGCCCTCCCGGTGGCCAATAGTTCATCATCCGGTCGTCGCCTTCCCGACAGCTGCTCACTGTTAGTTCCGGCACGGCCAGCAACCTCGCCCTGTGGGCACGGAAATTGATGAGATGCCATATAGAACAACATCCACAGTTCAAGCACCTACTGGAGTATGCGATGCAAGGATGTCCATATGCAAACCCGAATACACCTACAAAAGGTTGTAAGGGTTTGGCGGGTGAGGAACGCGCTCACGAGATACACGCATCAGAGATGCCTATGTGCACATTCAAACCATCAAACGGTGGGAAGTGCACCTCTGTGTGGTGCGTGTATAAACACACACCTGATGCGCTACCAAATGGTGCGACATCATCACACGCTACTGGCTGTGATAACATCCATGCCCATGCCGAGGCTGCGCAGCAGATTGCTGATTTGCAACGACGCCTGGATGTGGCTAATTCTGAGATTACGGCGGTGCGGCATAAACTGGCTGCGGCTGAGAAATCAGACATCACGAGCAAAACACGAGCAGAGGTGATTGCGGCGGAGCATGATGCTTACGTCAAAGTTACCAAAGCAGAGTGTTCTAACTTGTATCAGTCCATATTTGGACCGTGTGGTATGTGCTTTTATTTACCTGCACCAACACGAAACGCTGCAGGGGACTTAGAAGTCCCGAGTAATGTTGAACGTTTCATTATGACGTGTGTTGCATATTCCAAATCAGCAGCACCTGCAGATTGGTACATCATCCAACATGGTCTCGATCTTAATTATTTTAAGGAGAGCGCTGATGCGTATGGTGCATACTATCCAGCACAAGTGGATGACATCATTCAAGATACAATACACGGCGGTGTTTCGTTGGTGGACACACCTTCAGAGGTTGAGGAGATGGAGGTGACTGCTCGGGAGCCACACGATGATGGATTGGCATATGCATCACAATCAGGTGCCATTGCCATACACCAACCGGCATTAGTCCCGGTGTCATCGAGTGACAATACTGATGATATGATACTTGCATTATATACCGATGTTACACTTCCATATAATGTGGTCTGTTTTTCAAGAACAAAAGCATTGGAACAGTGCAATCGATTGCGTGTGGGTCAGCTTGATGATGTCTCTCTTCCATATGCACTTCTGCATGTATTTGCGCCACCGCATGAGTTGCAACACGCAACCGTATTGAACATATTTTCTGCTGAATTCCGAAGTATACCTGGACGAGAAATAATTCCGACCATGTGTGACCTGGGTTTTAATCCAACGGAGCATTTCACACATAAGTTCATTCTGGAATTCTACTGCAATATACGAGTGAGTACCACTTGGTTGCGTGATGTGATGAATGATGATTGTCGTTCGATTGCACATACGCGAATGCAGGCCATGGGTGACGCGGCGCTTGGGCATTCAAGCGTCTTATCGGAATATGTGGGAGAAATGTTGCTGCGACAGTCGAGCTTCACATATAATGGCAAAGGAGCCGATGTGTCGACTAGTGGGGCGCAGAAATGCTATTGTGAAAGTGCTCACAAGGCGTGGAGTATCGCCAATGAATGCAGAATAGATACATGTTTTTACTTCGTTAGCAAAATGCTAGAATGTGAACAGTTCAACATCGGCAATTGTTGTAATATTATAGAACAAGTGTACACATTCATCAGGACACGCCCTGAGGTCATAAATGCTTTTGATAAATACATGTCACCAAAGACACACATGAAACCTACTCGCATTCTGAGATACACGCATGCCGGTGATCGGATGAGCTTCAATGCTCTCCATCCGAATTGGAATCACTTTGCGGGCATGTGTGCCCGTGCGGAAACATCCGACAAGTATTCATGGGATGTCGTTGGCGACAGGGCATTCGGAGGGTTGTATTGCCCATCACTATATGCTCACCATGGCAGGGATGCTATTGGTTTCACTATTTTTGACATGGCAGTGCATAAGATTTTGGGTCCGAAGCCTGGTTCACCAGATTCTGCCATGAGTAGTGTATGGGTGCTCGATAGAACGAATACATTCCTGCACTACACGTTATGCAATATGTCTTGGAAGACCCCTGCAAATAATGCGGCCAATAAGAAAACTATGAAAAGAGAGAGTCAACACCTTCGGCTATTGCGCCTTAGGCGGTGGAAGCGTAATAAACGTTTTCAGAGATTTAGGAAGAGACTGAATACTTCCAGTACGATTACCTAATAAAATTCCATCAATAACGAATGGTGTCACTGTAGCATACGGTGGCAGTCCTGATACGTGATGGCACACGACGGTTGAGATGATACATGCATGATATGATTGTAACCCTTGGTCATGAACTGTATGACACGCTACTCTAGGATGGGTACGTGATGGTGTATTGCAACAACGTGTTGCGAAGATACCGGGTTGATTATCTACATGCATTGCATCCGGAAGATCCGAAATCCTGTAATGAAGTCGGTAATTATATATAAGACAAGACAGGAGGCTTAACAACGGCACGTCGTACGAAACGTTTGCAATATTCGATACGACGTGTGCAGCCATGGCGTATGAGCTATATATTCTTCCATCAATGCATACAACCCAGTATCATCCGCGTGTGTAAACGAGCCAGCTGCATCCAAAGCTCAGCTCAGGACAGCACGGATACAATACACCTACAGTATCGTACACAAAGTCACGACTTGTTTGTAAGAATTGTGGTCAGTGCGACTGTTGCTAGAATATTGCAAATAGTGCATATACGCACGCGCAGTGAACGGTCCGTTCCTGATAACCACGCACAAGTTCGGCTTTGAGACGTTTATATTTTCCAAGGGTACGCGTTATCGAGCCAGCTGCCTACATGCATGTGTTCGTAACGCAGCATGCATTGTCACGCGTGTACGGATAATCACGTGGTGCATGTAGTATGTGTGTTTCACGCTGTGAATCGCTTCGTGTGTGGCCTTGTTTGCCCCGTCGCGCCGGGACACGCGTCGTGATTATCACGGTCTGATTTGACAATCGGATGCCTCTGTTGCTTGGCACATATCGCACAATGCGTGGTGGTAAGCCAGAGTGAATACTATATGAGATGCCATATGTTGCCGTGCAACCTGTTGTAAGTGGTCATCGCTGCCGGTATGGGCCCCCGGCAGTGTTCCGATCAAGGCGCTGTGGACCGGTCCTGGACTTACCGGAGTCGAAAAAATAGGGACTGGACCAATACGGGACGTATGCTTTTTGTTTGTTGGGACTTACGGGCTCCATCCAAGGCAGTATATGGCTTCGATTGCGCCGGACCTATGACAAATCTACGTGACATGTCATCAGTTGGATACCAAGTTTCTAACCAGCGACCTTTAGAAACTTTGTTGGATGATCCCCACGTGACACATCATCACCATCTCCAAGGTCCAACGAGACACCGCGATTTCTGAGCCCGCCCTGGGCATGCATTCTTTCCGGATGGACTAATAACGAAGTATCCATGCCAAAATCTTGGGCTCTGGACCTCTGGAGAGTTTAGCATTCCGATTCAGCTCGTATGCTTGGTGAAATGCTCATCACTGTCACCCCACTCGAAAACCCTGCAAACACAGACACCCTAGCTGCAAATTATGTCGTCTGGAGCAAGCAATGCTCGCACCGAAAAATATGGAAATCGGCCAGCAAAATCTGGGAATTTTGCCCGTTAGGGCACAAGCGGGCCTGGTAGGGCCCGATCGGGCCTTGCATATGGAAATCGGGCCCGGGAAGGCCCGTCAAATCTAGAAATCGAGCCTGGAGGGCCCGGCAGGGCTTGGCAATGGGTCCAACGGGCGGCCTCGTCCGAAATTTGGAAATTTGGAAATTTGGAGCTTCAGCCTGCGGAGTTTTAGAGGTTTCTGCACAGTAGATCGAGCTGTAGCCTCACAGGGTTTTCTGGACCGTCATATCGAAATATCACAGATCTGCGTGTTCACACACAAAGACACAATAGAGTGTCCACTTGTAGCATTTAGAGGATCCCTCCGTCTGAATTCCTCAGCTTTGTTCTTTTGCGATAATATCAGCAAGCAGCAAGTTCATTTTTTCAGGACAGTATGAAAAAACAATACACCAGTAAACAGAAAGTTTCGTGTAAGTTTTGCCCGAAAAGTTTCCGCAAAGATGCTATGGAGGATTACTGTCAACGCAAAAGCATCTGGATTAGATCAAAGCGCAAGCCCTTTCCGTTGCCACCATGTTCGCACGACCGTGTCAACCAGAATCATCACTTCCGCCTAACACCGAGGCAGAGCGTGCGTCAACTATGGATTTGACATTCGAAGACGCCACTCCTAGTGAGCCTCCCCTTGCCGATGCGTCACCAACGAAACGTCCACGCCAGGAGACCGTACAAGAGTCTCAGGCTGTGCCAAGCGCGCCAAGCTGTGCATTGCAGCTCATGGCGATCATGACCTTGCCCACTACGATGAACCTGGCTCAAGATTCTATTTAGCAATCGGTGCAGAGTCTTCCTCACCTAGTTGCCCAAGCTGTCGTCGCTGAGATGTCTCCTTGCGCTACCTCTGTGCCTTCGACTCTGATTCAAGACGTTCGGCAGTGTCGCACAATGACAGATGTGATACAGAAGTTTGGACTGAAACACTATGAAGAGGAAGGAATACTAGCTTGTCAGTTTTGCTTCAAGCATTCAGTACACGCCCCTTCTCAAATTTGTCAGGGTCGCAATAAGGACACCGTCGGCAAGTTCAGCGCAAGCAGCTTGCTTCGAAACTTGAAGCCGCGTATCAGCTCTCACTTTAAGTCCGCAGTTCATGAGTGGTGTGTTGAAAGAGAAAATCGCGAACAACTTGAGGCAAAGCAGACAAATCATATTGGGCTTACTATAGCACGCTTGGCCCTTGAAACGATTGTAGAGGCTAGATCGTATTTGTCCTTTGAACGCGCCATTTTATTACGGCAGCACCTAATAGGTACTCAAGTGGGAAACTTAAACCATAGTCGTGAATTCGTTTGGAGTTTTCTCAATAACTTATATAATATTTCCAAAGAACGCGTAATCGCTTTCTTCAACTCCATTGATCCCTCGACACAACACCCTGTCCTATTCGCTGTGAATGCCAACAAGGTCACTGAGTTTTGCAGAACTGGGCAAATAATAGGCGCTCTAGCTATTGACCGAGGTGCAATAAAGGCATTCTTTCTCGATGATCCGGTTGTTCTTGAAGGGCATGACGCCAAGGGTATTTCACAAAACATCCTGAACACCTTGGTTGTTATATTCAGATTTAGTTTGCACCAGCTACGCACACAACTAACAGGGATGGCCTTCGATGGGCAATATTTCAACTTAGATGTGCCGAGATTTCTTTGTGATATGATCGGAACTTTGGTTGAGTGGACCATGCCAGGATGGGATGGTGGTCATAGAACGGAGCTCGTCTTAGCTGATGTCCGTAAAGATGAGGTGCTGACTTGGTACAAAGAGACCCCTGAGATCAGCATTAATGAGATCCACTCGAAGGTTGGTTACGGTAAAAACTATGAGGCGCTACGTGCCTCGGCGGCAAAGGTAGGAGGACAAAAGTTTTATAACCTTCAAACGTTCTGTGATACACGTTTTGCGCAGGCTGAAAGAAAGGTTTATAAGAGCTTAATTCTGAACTATTTAGCCAGCGTGACACACTTTCAGGAGATTGCTCAAAACGGAAAGGATGAGCAAAGAGCCTATGCGGGAAAGTTCTTATCCGAGATGTATAAGCTTGTATTTGTGGTCACTGTGCTTGGGTCTTGCAGACTTGCTCGCCAAAGTGAAAGAAGTGTCTTTATTTCAGCAGACAGGCAATACGTTGCCTTGGGAAGTGACCGAGAAAGAGGCACAATTTGCTCACAGTTTCGATGTAGTCTACAACAAACAGGTAGATTTCAAGGATTGTGATTCTGTCAACGAACCGCTGAACCCTACCAACTTTCCTATGCTGTGTGCACACCAGCAAGAAATCGAGACACACGGGACCTGTATGGGTGTGGCGCTAAAGACCGCACCAGTTCACGGGAGGAACTTCAGGAAAGCGTTTCTATCAGTGTGCACGACACGCTTGGCTACATGGTGTGACCTTGTCCTGGAGCACTCGAAAACCCTGCAAACGCAGACAGCCAGACACTACCACCTCTGCCGATGTCTCTGAGCGCACAAGCGTCTCGTCAGCCAAGCTCAAGTCAGCGACAGTACCGCTGCCGATACAATGCCGTGAATAAAGGTGTCAATCCGCCGATAATATGTGACGAATAAATGTATCAAGCTGCCGATAGTATGACACGCGTTAAAGGTCTCGAGCTGCTGCGTACAGTATATGGGCGAATAAATGTGACAAGCTGCCAATGATATGTGATGAATAAAGGTGTTAACCCCTAAGGAGCGGTTTGTACCGTATTCGGGCGGATCACTTAATCCTACGTTGTGAAGCCGTAAGAATCTCAAATTCACTTTTGAAGACAGTTCTGAAAACGTCTTGGCAAGCCACATGCAATTGTCCACTCAGAAATAATCAAATTGGACATATGCTTTAGAGAGATGCGGTTGAAACCTGAACTTTTGCATATTATAAGTAGGGTACTTCTCGGGCACATATGTAACTATCGTTACATATGCCCTAACCCGGATACATAACCCCTATCCGATATTTGGCATCGGGCATGATTATACGGGATGTGCTAGGGTTGGTAATAGGGATTTTTTGCAGGTCGAAGTGTCAAATTTGGTCTTAAGTCCGTCAAACTTTCTTTTATGAATCTTATACGAACAACATGTTCACTACCCATATACAATCCGCCTTGAGTAGACGTTTCCATAGCTGTTTTCAGAAGTAAATTTGGATATCGGATGCTTGAATTATCGCAAAATATGTGCGGATTCCTAAACCTTAAAGATTGCATCCGCTTCTTAGGGGTTAAGCTGCCGATAATAACGGGTGGGTAAAGGCTAATAATTATATTAAAGGCGCAGAATGCGAACTGCTGCGATCAGTGTAAGCCAGTCTCGGAATAAGCGGACCAATCGCGGACCGATGATAGAAAATAGCCGGATCGACCGGACTGCTCGCAGACCTATGAAGCTCCATAAATGCGGGCTTATGATACATTTTGGAGATCGGAACACTGGGGCCCCCGGGCTCTGAGGGGCCCGGTATGTGTCAACTCTACCCACTACCCTCCCCACATCTCCCCCATCACCCTCCTCTGTCAGCTCCCCACGCCAGCAACCCCAAGATAGTTGGCCACCGTTTGTTGCCCCCATCAGGTGGCCATCCCTTCCTCAGCCAAGATCATTGCTTGCTCCGGCGAGGCCCCACTCTACTCCTGAGTCCAAACCCCACCCTCCGGGCCCGGCGACGAAAGGTCCTCCCACTCCGCCAAGATATCCTCGACACATGACGCCGCCTGGCTGAGCCCGCCTGTGCGCGCCCCTCCAGATCGCGCCTCGGCAGCGCCCCCCTTGACCCCCCACAGTGCTCAGATGCTCCGCCTTCCGCCGCACATCCTCCATGCTCTCCAAAAGCCTCGATGCCATCGCGCCTGCCTCGCATGCCCCACCGGAAGCCTGCTCAGACTGCGCATGCTGCGTTTCCCCAGATTCCTGCGTCCCACCACCCAATCCATCCTGCGTGGTATAGTCTGTCTCCTCGAACATGTCCTCCCACACCCTGTTCATCAACGCCAACCTCTCTGCCCCCTCCCGCTGAGCCGCCTCCCCCGATCCAGGTCCAGGCCCATGCCTCCTCTCACACGCCCTCCACCAGCCCAGCGCCACCCACCTCCGGCCGGACACCACCCCATAGCTCGCCTGATGATCAGCCCTGCAACCCCTCGTGCGCAAAACAAAGCAGCCGCGGATCCACTTCTCCTTCCAGCCCACGACCCCGCCATGTTCCGCCTCTTCATCCCCGTCCTAGTCTCCGTCGTCGTCCACCTGCTCTCCCCCTTCCGCGTTCTTCTCCATGTACCGCCGCTCCCTGAATCGCCGCTGCGTTTTCCGAAGGAATCCATACGCCGCAGGCCCAAGCAAGCCCACCGTACACCTCCACGCCAAAGGGTTTAAAGTGATGTGGGCGGACATCCCTGTACGTTGCCACCTTGTTTGCTCCCCTACCTTATTTGCCGCCGCCCCAAAAGCCATCATGGCCGCTCCCAGGTGCGCGTCTGACATTGGCCGCGCCGTGGCCACATCAAACAGCACATGCTGGCCCGGTCCCTCCGCATCCAGCACTGTCACATCCGGGCAATGATTCCTTGAGTAGGTCAGGTAGCCCGCAAAATCATCGTGCAACGCAGTCGCCAACGAAAAAACGGACTTGGCCACCTCGAATAGCACCCTCTGCAGCCTGTGGTGAATAAAAGAGTACCAGTTTCCTCCACCGCCCCCCGCCCCCCCCCGGCATGCCAAGAAGTGCGTCTCGGTAGGATCCCGCTCTCCTCCACAAGCGGGGCAGCCACTCCTCCACCTGGCCAAGGAGGGGCTGTTCCACAAGAAGAATGTGCCGTAGGGCCACCCGGTATTATGCCGAACTGAGCTCCAAGGCTGGGCAGCATTGAACACCCCTTAAGAAAGCCGGCCCAATGCTGGTGTAGGTCACTGAGAAAAGCCAGGAAAGCCGAGACGCCCCCACGTCCCCAGCCAGCCAAAGCCAATCCGCAGAGTGGATAAGGACAGCAGTATAGACCCGTTGGGCACTGTGTGTGTGTGTCTTGTTCCTATGATTCTGCGGTGAGCACTTCGGTGCCCGCACTTGTTCAATTTGTTCACTGTATACGAACACTTAGTAGGTGTCCGTGACTGGTTTTTTCCCCATCAGATGTCTATGTCGGCGACAGATGGAATCATTTTAAAAAGGTACCCAGAGCGAGTAGTTATGCATGGAGACCTTGGTGGAGAGTGCACCGCAGCTGGGAATCCCCTGTCTGGTTTGAAACCTTTAGCTTGCCTGGGCTTGAGCACCGGAATGGAATATTTCCAGGACAAATCTGTGGTGCAAAGCTGGATGAGCTCCCAGCTCTTCGATCCACATTTTCGGCTGTGATTTGTGTTTGTGATGGGTTTGCTTTGCGCTTGGTTTGGGATGTGAGAAGGTGAATGGTATCTTGCCACAGCCTCGCCCTGTACCTGAATGCTTCTCACTCCACTGGGATGATGGTGGGCTGGCTTTTGTCGGCGGATTGCATGCCGTTCAGTGTGTGTATGTATGAGTGGCCTAAGTTTTAGTAGTGGGTACCCTGTTTTACGCGTTGTTCATGTATGCGGCGTGGCAGGAACGAAGTCCCACACACATACACACAGTTCTATGTAAACTACTGTATAGCATAATTTACACTTCCCAACCCGCCACCTCCAGGATAGCAACGCGTAAAATATGAGCACAATCATGTTCCAGACAATCCATGGGAGACAATCAGGAAGGGGACATTCGTCAGCGCGGGGGGGGGTAGATATTCAACGCACGGTTGTATATTATGACTATTATAGGAGTAGCCCGGAGGACCCCCACGTGAAGGTGTATGCGTGTGGGTATATCTCAGAAGCTATCTTGATATCAAAATGTGTTTGAGAAGTACTCGTCTTGTTGTCTTGTTGTCACATGATTAGATCTGTCCATACTTAACAATGTATTAAGGACGCGGATTGCCTTCATTGATTTGTGTGGATGCTTCAACAGATGGCCTGCTGCCTTCAGCTCCAACAGTGATGGCGCAAGCGTACATCGCTGCGTTCGAAGAGCAAGATGGCGAGTGGGCGTCGAAGGAGAACATCCAAAGCTACATGCACGATGCCATCATGTACCAGGCCCCTGATGGATCCGTGTACAGCGGCAGGACTGAAGTCACAGCTAAACTCAACTCCGGTAGGTCTGCACATTGAGAGGAGTCATCAGCCCTTAGCGAGTGTCCAGTGGCAGGACTGAAGTCACCGCTAAACTCAACTCCGGTAAGTCCGCACATTGAGAGGAGTCATCAGCCCTGAGCGAGTGTTCAGTGGCAGGACTGAAGTCACAGCTAAACTCAACTCCGGTAAGTCTGCATATTGAGAGATGTCGTCAGCCCTGAGCGAGTGTACTGCAGGATCTCTCGGGCACCTTTGACAACGGTTTTAGGGGTTAGATAAACACGAAAAAAAAGTTTTCATCGTCAATATGTGACCCATAAAAAATGTCAACACTTGTAACTCGATGAAAACCTGAAAATTATCCAACCCAAAAGTGCTTTGTTCGTGAATATTAAGTTTCTCTTTTGCTCGAATCCTCATTTGCCAAAGGCAGGGCACTGCAATACATTTCATTAAATTATTTTGTAAAGTGTTTAAAAATGCATTTTGTGCTTTTTAAATGCTTTCTAAATTCAAGTTTGATGAGATGTCCAGACTGTGTGTGCAAGTCACCAAAATGAAAGAGTCCTCTGGGTCGGGAGTGGTGGGAAGAGCAAAAGGAACAGAGCTGAACAGGCGTGTCGCTTCGTGGCTACTTGTACATCCTGTTTGTGTCACGGAGCTACATGTGTCATTCGGCTCTAATGCAGCAGGAGTCACGGATTCTGAAAATCTTGAACCACAAAAATTCTGTTGCACTCCAATTTGAACCTTTCTCTTTTGCTCGAATCCTCATTTGCCATGAAACCAAAGATAAAACAGTGAGGCACACAAAAGAAATCTGATCTCTGTCACTGTGACCATGTTAACCACTCGAAGTAGTAGTTCATGTCTGCGTCCCTCAAAGCTGTCGGGTCAATATAGTGTTGCACTGCCGAAGAGAACTGTGACCAGCCTCCAAAGAAACAAGCTTTCTCCATTGCAACACCCACAGCTCGAGCACACGTCGTGGCACCCTTCTGAGTACTGTGTGCAGAAAGCTGACCTCCCTCCGGGGGTCTGCAATCCAGCTCGCTGAGAGCCAGACCAATCCAGTCATTTGTAACTGAAGCCTTGAAGTTCTTCGGGTCCTCGGGTAGCAGCCAGTAGGCGTCAGGTTGAGTCTTCTCAGATCTGCTCCAAGCTGTGTCACGGTGAAACTCCCAGTGCACGACCAGCTCCTTCAAAAGAGCCACCTCCTTCCAGGGGATGCACAGGCGTCTCTTCACCAGGTGATGCCGCCGTCCTTTCTCTTTCAGCAGCACCACAGATAATTCACTGTCACCACAATGAACGTGGTGTCTCGACAACGAACTCCCTGTGTCCGGTCTGCCAAAGGTCACAAAGGCAACGACCACGTAGGAGAAGGCCCGTAGCAGCCGCAGCTCTTCAGAAGATCGCGGAGTCAGCTTCAGCGCTGCTTCGTGTACACGGCATACGTGTCTCGCTGGCAGCCAAGTTCGCTGGGTCTCGATGTTCTCCTCCTGCACCGCCAGCTCCGCCTGGATGGTTGCCATCCCTTTCACAGCTCGGGTCACAGCACGACCCTTCGCTGGTCCAGGAAATCGCAGGTCCTCGTGGTAGTTGTTGATGGCGGAGAGGTACGGCTGCAAGGAAGCTGACTTGATGCCCCCGTCCTGCAACATAGAGGCGATGTACACCAACACATTCGCCTCCGTTGCTCGCAGCCACGGCCGTTGGTGCTGCTCACAAAATAAAATGAAGCGCCGCGCCTTCGGTCCGTAGTTGCTCATCGTCGTGTCTAGCAGCGCTTTTCTCTGCATTTTCACTGCCAGTTCTGTGAGCCGGGACTGTCCCAACTCACTCCTCCACCGCTCACAGAGTGAGTGGGTGAGGAAGTTTTCTACAGCACCACCGCGCTTGTTCTCTTCGTAGTCGCCTCCGCAATCGATGTTCTCGCCGTCCGCGTCTGCTGCCTTGTCCGTCGGCTCCGACACGCCCGAGCTGTTAATGATTTTGAAGTTCTCCTTGGACAGGTCCAGTGTCTCCTCGTCGCCGCCGTCGTACAGCACGTGCGCTATCCCGTCCTCGTTGAACTCCTTCACCACACTCGGGTAGAAGCAGTCATCGTCCTTCCAGAACACCTCAATTTTAGAGCCCACGGTCACCTTGCCCGCTGTTGTACTCGTAGCAGAGCTCCTTTGCACTTCAGCAGCGTAGTAACTCACGGGCGCGCCTCGATGAAGAACATCACAGCGTCCCATTTTGAGGGCCCGAGCAGCTCGGACCCTCCCAGCCTGCTCAGAGTGAATAAGTCCCTGCGCCGCGGCATAATCACCATCTCGGTGGCCAGGGCCTCCAACTCCCTGAACCAGGACTGTCCCGGCCAGTACGGAGCCACCACCGTAGCAGCGGCCCCCTCCTCCCGCAGCTTGTGCGCCACCTCGTCCAGCAGCGCCCACGGGGGGTTCACCCAATTGTTCTCCCCCCGCCAGTCGTACGTCAGAGAGTCCACTCCTTCGCACTTCGGGTCCTTCCACGCAGCGTAGTACCGAGGAAGCTACGCGGAGATCTCGGATGCGAACCTGCCCACCGTGTAGGGGACCCATTGCTTGTTGGCCCACACGAACCAGTCTCGATTGAGTCTCCAGTCGTCCAGGTCCTCGCAGCGAGAAATATTGTCTGCCCGAACGTTGGCCTCGCTGTGGATGTAGCGCGCCTGCAGCTCGATGTCGTGCAGGTCCAGCAACAACCAGAGGCGTCGCATCCTCCTCATGAGGTCGGGGTTGCGGCTGGTGAAGTGTGAGAGCATCGCCACCACTGCCTGGTTGTCGCAGTAGAGTCGTACGACCTTGCCCTCCAGCTCTTTTAGCAACGCCTGCACTGTCTTGTACACGGCCTCCAGCTCCAAGTGCGTGATGTGCCAGTTGCGCATCTCGTCCGACCAGAAACCTCTCGCGGGGAACTTGAGGTTCAGTACTCCTCCTCATCATGCCATCATCGAGGAGTCTGTGTGCACCTCCGCTCTCGTCGGGGACCTCCAGATCTTGCGCCCGTTCCACCTGCTCATCACAGGCAGCCTGGACCACCATTCTAAGTCCCCCCGAGCTGCACGCGAGATCTTTACCTTTGCTCCCCAGCTGCGTTTCTCTGCCAGCACGAAGTAGAGCTCCCGTAGGTAGAGCCGCGCCGCTGGTACCGCTAAGTACACGGATTGGCAGAGCCCCGTGAAGGAAGCTAGCCTCCTGGCAGGAATCCACCTCCGATTTCTCGCTGCGTCGCACAGGATCTCCTTCGCTCTGGTGTGGATTTTGTGTACCCGTCGTTCTGTGACATGGAATTGCCCCAGCTTCAGATCCACCTCCAAACCGAGGTGGTCCACCACCTGCGTAGGCTCCCAATGGCCCTTCTTCTCGTTCCGCTGTAGGCCCAGCCGACGAAGCACCAGTTGAACTTTTTCTCGACGCAGAAAGCCTCTCGCTGAGAGTCGACCAGCACCAAAAAATCGTCCATGTACGGTAGTACTCACATCCTGCTGTGACGGTTCGCGTCCTCGCCAGCACTACCTGCTCTGCGACGGACTGACCATCGCTGTCGTACTGCGGAACTGTCCCGCAGCCTCCTGATTTCCCTGCGATCTTCTGCTGCCTGTGGAGAACGTAGAGCTTCCACCATCACGCGTACGAACTTGCAGAACACCCTCGGTGTGTCGTTCCACCCGAACGGCACCACAGAACATTGAAGCAGGTCCCCTTGTAGGTCGAACTGCATGAAGCGTTGAAAGTCCGGGTGAATCCCTAGCGCATGAAAACCGTCCTGGAGGTCGAAACTGAAGCACCAGTCGCCCGGCTTCGCCAGTCTTCGTAGTTTCTTCAGTGTCTCCATCTTCACGCGATTCTTCACCCACCACTGGTTCAGCCATCGGAAGTCCACCACCAGTCTCCACTTGTTCGTACCCGGTTTCGGCACTAAAAAAGCGCGAGAAACATGAGATCTTCTCGTCGCTCTCGTCCAGGCACCGTGCTGTAGCAGCCTTTCCTTCTCCGCGTCCAGCCACACCTGCTGCTGACGCGTAGCATCCCTCAGTGACACACCGTGGTCGAACGGAGGCAAAGGCCCGCGCTTCCACCTCAACTTCACCCCGTGAGTACTGTAATCCAACTGCATCACTTCGGAACTGGCGCCCGTCTGAGGCCGCGCAGGCCCTTGTTTGCCGGGGATAGTTAGGGTTGCCATTTTGGTGCGCGGTGTCGCGCGTTCGTTCTTTCGACTCTCTAGACAACGTAGCGAACGCGACGCATTCTTTACTGCAGCTGGTGGGACGACGACGGCGCTGGTGCTTGGGAGACCTGGGGTGTACGACTGGATCTGGTGGCATGGACTGGTGCGTCGAGGACGTCAAGAGCACGAACGCTGTCCACTTCTGCAGTCTCGGGAGCATGCCGGTGGTGAAGCACGGTGTACTCCTGAAATTACTGAAGTGTTGTTGTTCCACTGCAGGTAATTAATTCGTGGCGTTTTTACCTACTTGTGATTTTGTTGGTCTTTTATTTTTTCCGCTTCACCGCCGGCAATTCTCGGCTTCCCTTGACGTGACGGCTGGCGTCAACGCGATGCGCTGCGGTGAGGTGACGAAGGAATTGGAGTCCGCCAAATGAAGTAAGTATGCTACGTTTTCCTGGAATTTCTTGAGGCTCAACTGAGAATGCTATGAAGCTGGCAGTATTCAAGGAGGACGAGCCGGGATTTGTGGAAGCACGAACGATCGACACAGCGCGACTGAGGTGGCAGGCACACAGGAGGATCATAGTTAGCTAGTATGATCTGTGCCACGATTTGTGGTTGGTAGCACGTAAAAAATTACTTTTCACGAGTATGAATTGAAGTGAGCTAGAGTTACGGAGATCTCTGCTTTGTGATCAATCAGAACGTTGTTCAGATGTACAAAATTTAAACATAGCTTTGTTTGCCAGTCATCAACGCGCCACTATTGCGAGGTGGTCGACGCGGGGCTGAGTATTGAGGAGAAGGGGCTCGAAAGAGGTACCTCTCATGTTGCTGTGATTGAAGGAAGAGGCTTGAAGCACTTTTGGAGATTACAGTTGTGGGTTGGCATATTGAAGGGAGCGTGGCACGCCGGGCGAACCAGCTGAATATTTACGCACAGAGGAATTTTATGTACATACTACCTTGCGACACGGTTGGCGATGCTTGTCGATGTTTATTCTGTTTGGTGGTGCTTTGAGGCCGCGCAGGCCCTTGTTTGCCGGGGATAGTTAGGGTTGCCATTTTGGTGCGCGGTGTCGCGCGTTCGTTCTTTCGACTCTCTAGACAACGTAGCGAACGCGACGCATTTTTTACTGCAGCTGGTGGGACGACGACGGCGCTGGTGCTTGGGAGACCTGGGGTGTACGACTGGATCTGGTGGTATGGACTGGTGCGTCGAGGACGTCAAGAGCACGAACGCTGTCCACTTCTGCAGTCTCGGGAGCATGCCGGTGGTGAAGCACGGTGTACTCCTGAAATTACTGAAGTGTTGTTGTTCCACTGCAGGTAATTAATTCGTGGCGTTTTTACCTACTTGTGATTTTGTTGGTCTTTTATTTTTCCGCTTCACCGCTGGCAATTCTCGGCTTCCCTTGACGTGACGGCTGGCGTCAACGCGATGCGCTACGGTGAGGTGACGAAGGAATTGGAGTCCGCCAAATGAAGTAAGTATGCTACGTTTTCCTGGAATTTCTTGAGGCTCAACTGAGAATGCTATGAAGCTGGCAGTATTCAAGGAGGACGAGCCGGGATTTGTGGAAGCACGAACGATCGACACAGCGCGACTGAGGTGGCAGGCACACAGGAGGATCATAGTTAGCTAGTATGATCTGTGCCACGATTTGTGGTTGGTAGCACGTAAAAAATTACTTTTCACGAGTATGAATTGAAGTGAGCTAGAGTTACGGAGATCTCTGCTTTGTGATCAATCAGAACGTTGTTCAGATGTACAAAATTTAAACATAGCTTTGTTTGCCAGTCATCAACGCGCCACTATTGCGAGGTGGTCGACGCGGGGCTGAGTATTGAGGAGAAGGGGCTCGAAAGAGGTACCTCTCATGTTGCTGTGATTGAAGGAAGAGGCTTGAAGCACTTTTGGAGATTACAGTTGTGGGTTGGCATATTGAAGGGAGCGTGGCACGCCGGGCGAACCAGCAGAATATTTACGCACAGAGGAATTTTTATGTACATACTACCTTGCGACACGGTTGGCGATGCTTGTCGATGTTTATTCTGTTTGGTGGTGCTTTGAGGCCGCGCAGGCCCTTGTTTGCCGGGGATAGTTAGGGTTGCCATTTTGGTGCGCGGTGTCGCGCGTTCGTTCTTTCGACTCTCTAGACAACGTAGCGAACGCGACGCATTTTTTACTGCAGCTGGTGGGACGACGACGGCGCTGGTGCTTGGGAGACCTGGGGTGTACGACTGGATCTGGTGGTATGGACTGGTGCGTCGAGGACGTCAAGAGCACGAACGCTGTCCACTTCTGCAGTCTCGGGAGCATGCCGGTGGTGAAGCACGGTGTACTCCTGAAATTACTGAAGTGTTGTTGTTCCACTGCAGGTAATTAATTCGTGGCGTTTTTACCTACTTGTGATTTTGTTGGTCTTTTATTTTTTCCGCTTCACCGCCGGCAATTCTCGGCTTCCCTTGACGTGACGGCTGGCGTCAACGCGATGCGCTACGGTGAGGTGACGAAGGAATTGGAGTCCGCCAAATGAAGTAAGTATGCTACGTTTCCCTGGAATTTCTTAAGGCTCAACTGAGAATGCTATGAAGCTGGCAGTATTCAAGGAGGACGAGCCGGGATTTGTGGAAGCACGAACGATCGACACAGCGCGACTGAGGTGGCAGGCACACAGGAGGATCATAGTTAGCTAGTATGATCTGTGCCACGATTTGTGGTTGGTAGCACGTAAAAAATTACTTTTCACGAGTATGAATTGAAGTGAGCTAGAGTTACGGAGATCTCTGCTTTGTGATCAATCAGAACGTTGTTCAGATGTTAAACATAGCCATGCTCCCCTTCGCTGTCTCACCTGCTGTTGCACGGTGAGTTTTCCCCGACCAGCGCCCGGAGAGGGCTGTTGCGCTGGACGGGGTGGCGGCACGGACATCACACATCGGCCGCGGGCTTTCCGCCCCGGCCCTTGCCGCCTTTGTCGGTAGGCTTCTTACCTTCCTTCTCCCCGTTCTTCGTACGCCTCTCGTTCTCCTTCCAGCGCTGGTCCCGGTCCCGGTGATCTTTCACGGCCCGCGTTTCCGCATTCGCTGCATTCTTCGAAGTAAGGCTCAGCATTGCCTTGCCGCGGTTCTTGTCGAAGTCGTTCAACCACTGCTGCAACACCTCGTCTGCCACTACGCCGTCTGCTGCCTGGTAGACCCTGTCCTCCACAAACTGCAGTTTCGCACGTAGAGTGTCAGATCCTCCCCGCTGTGAAGATCCAGGCTCCTGCTCCAGCTGCCGGCGCAATTCTAGCATCGTCCACCTGTTGCACAGCATCACGTACACGCTGTGCACAGAGTTGGTCACTGCGTGAAAACGTGTCAACCACTCGCGGCCCAACAACTCGCAGTCCTCATCCACGTCCAACGTCTCGTTGCATTCACACACCACGTCGTGCAAGTAAGACAGCGTCGGAGCCAAAACCAAGCACTCGTACTTCATTGAAGAGTTGGACTTCTTGGAGAGAGCGCCGTACGTCTTGTTTCCGTGCAGGTCGTACAACTGTGGCATTCTCGATGTCAGCGTAGCCGGCCTCGGCGGGAACGGGTTGACTGAGGCTGCTGGCACGTACGCCAGCTTCCTCCTTCTCTCCAGAAGTTGCTCAGCCGTTTTGGCCACGGTGTCCGGGTCCGATATCCCAGGCTTCGCTGCAACCTTCGCTTCCAACTCCACGTTGATCTGTGATTGACGTTGAAGCTCATCACGCAGCAAGCGATGCTCCTCTGCCTGCTGCCTCTGCATTTCCAGCAGCTCCCCTTGCTGCTTTTGCATTACCAGAATTTGTTGCATCAGCACTTCCTGTGTGGACAGTGCTGTGGGGGAAGGGGAAGCCTGCCCGATGTCTGGCTTCCCCGGGAGGGGGGGGAATCCTCCAGACCCTTGTTCTTCGCACTTCCCGACATTCTTGCCCCCCAAAGGAGTCCCAGTGAAGTCAATCGTACTGCCGTAGCCGATGTGAAGCCGTCGTTTGAAGTCGTAACGCCGTCCCCGCGACTTCGCTGGCAGATTTCCTGTCGTCTTTCGATCGCCGCCGTACAACCCAGTGGTCTAGTCACTACCTACTCTACTGTTTACAGGTGAAACAGTTGGAACAGGTGAAGAAAATCGTACAAAATCCGATTTGCAGTGTGCCTCACAGAGTACCGTAGGTACCCGTGAAGTTCCTGTTTGCAAGAGCAAAAGGAACAGAGCTGAACAGGCGTGTCGCTTCGTGGCTACTTGTACATCCTGTTTGTGTCACGGAGCTACATGTGTCATTCGGCTCTACAGCAGCAGGAGTCACGGATTCTGAAAGTCTGAAACCACAAAAATTCTGTTGCACTCCAATTTGAACAAGATGTGCACCATTCGCGCGTGAGGTCAAGATTGTGATGTACTAGGCGGATCGATCTCAAAAGAGATCTCCACTAGGCCATCTGACCGTAGGATCATGTGCGCGACAGTGCTTCGCTTTTTGCATCCCAACAGGCCATGCCATAACGCGTGGGTGGTGTCGCGGTAAATGTACGCGACTGCAGTGGCACTGTCATCGTTAGCGTCTGGCGATCGTGATATCGGAAGTTCGTCTGTGTCGCCCGTTGGGATTCGCGCTTTGCTGCTGCTGCTGCTGCTGATCAAGTAAGTAAGGTAATTTGGCCAGGTTCCAAATCATAAGGAGCAGAGGTTATATGGCTTGAACAGATTTTTCCAATGATACCCTATTTTCATGCGCGGAACGTGCTATTTATATGTCTGGTGTACGTATAAAATTGTCACGCTTTGGGTCTGGTTTTCACCACTTTTTGATACCGCCTCGAAAAGCGCAATATAAAGTTTCCTGTCATAATTGGTCATCGTCATTAGAATTAATTTGAACCATCAATTGATTCACAATCGTTCCATCGAGAATCGTTTTAGCGGATTGCATGTCATCTGACGTGGATGCGACTTCACATATCTGAAAAGGAGAAACTTAAATTTCGTCTTTCGTTTTCCCGATCGACCACGATGCAATTTCCGGTCGGACACAAACCTCGTGAGGTTGTGACATAGCAACTTGAGACCATCAAACACATATCTTGCTCGGCTGCCATGCTGTTTGACGCCTGCGACTGTCGCTTCCATGTTCTATTGTGATTTGAATATTGAATATGCAGTTTCAACTCAAGGCGGACCACGCTCTCTCCCGCAGTGTGCCCCTGTCCAGCGAAGTAAAGATCTCTAAGATTGTATCCTTATCTGAGTAACCTTTTGCTACAAAGTATTATCACACATTCCTACTTAGTATGTGGGTACCCGTTTTGCAAAGAATGGTAACCTATATCGCATCTATTGCGGGTTTCAGAATCCTGAAATTCCGCCCGCTTCCGCAAATGAACGCGTCAGCCCACAGCGAGATGTGTGGTTGACCGTTCAGTCTTTGCAATCTATTTAGGGAAGACAACACATATAAAATACTATCTCTGCTAACGTTTCCCTCATCCTATGTTCATGCTCGCTTGCAAGCGAGCGCGCGAATGAGGGAAGAAACCCCAGCGGAAACGTGGACACGGTTGACATTCCCGTTTCCGCTAGAGGTGACATTGCACTTTAAAACGCTCAGTATGTGTTCCTTGTGTTTATGTGAGATGCGTGATATGCTCGTGCTGTGCAGTATGCGTCCCTGCTGGGCGTGAGTCGAGATGGCTGGCTCGAAATACGCCCATTACCTCTCCTCACAAAAACTATCCAGCATCATAAATCCTGGACGGATCTTGCACGCGATAATAAATATGTTGTTCCTAACAGTGCTTATTAAAATGTATATGCCAAGTTATATTGTGGTTGGTATACGCTAGTATACCGAATAAAACAATGGACCAGTGGTCCAACAGCAGAAAACAGGCTGCGATAGACAGCTTTTTTTGTATGAGATCGATATCTGTTTCCATCGAACGTGGAACAAGTGAGCAACCAGCCAACCAGAGACCTCCGTCTGCAGCCAACCATCTCACGGATTTGTAGTATCGTTCGTCAGATCGAATACAGTGATTGGACCAGGCTGTAATCCCACATCCGGCATGTGCACCTTCATTCTATCATAAACTTCATCAATTTCTTCCAATCGTTAGATTCATGTTACGATGTACTCATTTTAATCCTGTGGCAAAACTTCGATCGCTAGCAATTGAAGGTGACACAAAGATTTCTTCAGAGGTCATGTCCGTCATGAACGAAATTGACTAAAGTGCAGCCAAATTTTGCCATTGTTTGGTCATCCGAGTACGTGACATATTTTTCCTATTGCGCTTTTTTGCAGTCTGTCGGGATGCAGTGTTGATCATGTTCCCAGTGTTAGTCACTTCCAAAGTCAGATCAGAATGGGAGATTAAAATCCCGAAGGCGCCCGAGCTGATAAGTCTGCTATTATTCTATGATGATATAACGCCTGCCTTGAAGTATTCATGTTGTTACCCTTATCCAGCGTTATGCAATAAGATAGTAGGTAGTTTTAACAGAGCGCACCTGAATACACATATCAACCGTCAGGATATCTTTACATCAATTGTGATTGCTCCGTGGCAATTGCACGGTTACTTTGTTGGTTTATGTGGGCTATGATCAGCACTGGCAGCCATGATGGAAGGTCCGCAAGCAAGCGCATTGGCATTGAATTCGGACATGATCAAGAAACTGGCTGGAAACGCAAAGATGAAGATCACAGGGCCCACACCAAGCGATTCTGGTACCTGGTTGATGGTGTATTCGCTAAATATGGTCATGGTTAAAATCAAAGTCACAGATGAATTTTCCGTGGACGCAGATGGCAAGATTGTGAAATTAATCCGTACACGCTAGATAGCAAACCCAAATGAATGCTCTCTGCAATTTGTGCGTCACATAACCTAATAAGCAGGGACTTGTAGCAATCGTACGCGCGCGCACACACACGCACACAGTATGCTGAGCAGACGTACACACACACACACACACACTCAGTATCCTGACACACACACAGTATGTCAGGCCCGACATTATTACAATATAGGCCAAGCAGATAGCACATGGCAAAAGACAAGCTCGAGCAATGTCGGAATAACATACATCAATGGAATAATAATATATAAACCATAGTATTGCTTATGGATAGCTAAGCGACATCTCAATTATATGAAACTAGACATTCGGGAAGTGGCCCAACTCATTCTCTCCTCTGTACCCATGGTTGAATTGCCATATTCATGAGCCATGTCTACGACACAAGAATCTGTAAATGTTTTCGATATGGTCAGCATTGCAATCACTTTGCAGGCATGTGTGCCCGTGCGGAAGCATCCGATAAGTATTCATGGGATATTGTTTGCGACAGGGCATTCCGCGGGTTGTATTGCCCATCACTATATGCTCACCATGGGAGAGATGCTGTTGGTTTCCCTATTTTTTGACATGGTAGTGCATAAAATTCTGGGTCCGAAGCCTGGTTCACCAGATTCCGCCATGAGTCGTGTATGGGTGCTCGATAGGACGAATGCGTTCTAACACTACACGTTATGCAACATGTCTTGGAAGACCCCCGTGAATAATGCAGCCAATGAGAAATGTATGAGAAGAGAGGATCAATACGTTCGGTTATTTCGCCTTAGGCGGCGGTGGAGGCGTAATAAACGTTTCAGAGATTCAGGAAGAGACTGAATACTTCCAATAGGATTACCTAATAAAAGTTCCATCAAGAACAAATGGGGTCACTGTAACTTACGGTGACAGTCGTGATACGTGATGGCATACGATGGTGGAGATGATACATGCATGATATGATTGTAACCCTTGGTCATAAATTGTATGATACCTAGGGTGGGTACGTGATGGTGTATTGCGACAACCTGTTGCGAAGATACCGGGTTGATTATCTATATGCATAGCATCCGGAAGATCTGAGGTCCTGTATGAAATCGGTAATTATATATACATTAACCTGACAAGACAGAGGGCTTAACGGCAGCGCGTACGGAACGTTTGCAGTATTTGACGCGATGTGATGACGTGAACAATCATGGCTTATGAGCGATGCATTCGTCCATCAATGCATACAACCCAGTATCATCCGCGTATATAAACGAGCCAGCTGCATCCAAAGCTCAGCTCAAGACGACACGGATACAATACACCTATCATACACAAAGTCACGAGTTGTTTGTAAGTGGCCAGTACGACTATTGCTAGAATAGTGCAAGTATAGTATAATTATACGCACGCGTGGGAACGATCCATTTCTGACTATCACACCCAACTTCGGCTTCGAGACGTTATTTTCCAAGGGTACGCGTTATCGAGACAGCTGCCTACATGCATGTGTTCATAACACAGCATGCATTACCGCGCGTATACGGATAATCAAGTAGTGTGCTGCATGCTAATAAAATCCGTGTGTGCAGCAACCTTCGCTCATACCTACTGTATGTGTGTTTCACGCTATGAATCGCTTCGTGTGTAGCCTTGTTTGCCCCGTCGCGCCGGACACGCTTCGTGATTATCACGGTCCGATTTAACAATTGGATGCCTCTGTTGCTTGGCACAAATCCCACAATGCGTGGTGGTAAGCCAGAGTGAATACTATAAAGGTTTTAATTTTCCGGGAGCAAATTTTGATGATTTCCGGTGCAAACCATGACACCTCGATTCCAGCGCAGATTTCCGGTGCAAAACCTCTTCGGTGCAAAAGTTGATTGTACCGGAAACAATGAAAAAACTTGTATATTTCCGGCAGGGTAGATATCTTACGCGGGGATGACTCGGCCCGCATCGGGAATCCACTTCGGCCACATTTCGGCCCGTCTCGGCCCGAACCCAAAATTGCCCGCCGCATGCGCAAAATTTTAATTTTAAGTATGACAGTTTGTCGAAAATCGATAAATTTTTGGAAATTTATCGATTTTCCCCTCAATGCGACTCGGCCCGTCCGCAACTTTTCCTTCGGCCCGCCTTCGGCCCGGGCCTCCGTGACACGGCCCCGGGCCGGCCAATCCCAGGAAGATATCTTCCCTGATTTCCGGTGCAAAAACGTAGATTCTATAAACATAGCTGGCGCTGGCGGTGGGGGCGGTCCGCGGGTGGTACTCGGGCGGTGCGTGGGCCGGGGGGGATGGGAGGGGGAGGGGGTTGAGGGAGGTGGGGGTTGGCGGTGTGTGTGTGTAGGGGGGTCTCAGTAGTGAACCATACCCCCCCACCACCACCACCATCCCACCCCCCCACACACACCTACCCCCGACCAACGCCGCCCAAGTACCACCCGCGACCCGCCCCCACTGCCAGCGCCAGCTATTCTTCTAGATTCTACATTTTTGCACCGGAAACCTCTAAGTTTTTTCATTGTTTCCGGTACAATCAACTTTTGCACCAGGAATATTCATTGTTCCGAAAATATATAAGAAACCACATATTTTTGTAGCAAATATTAAGTGCACCGTACACAATTAATATTTGCTACAGAAATATCCATTGTCCCTGAAATATATAACAAAAGTTGAATGTTCCCGGTACAATCAAAATTTTCTCCCAGAATAATATAAACCTATACTATAATATGGTCAGCATTGATCCACATGGTCTAGTGGTTAGTGTTGCGTACCTGTACACGGACAATCCCCGGTTCAATTCCATGCGAATGCGTGATGCAATCTGCGCACTGGTCCTCGCGATTCCCCCTGTCCCTACTGCGGCGCGCATGGATTTGATCCGCGAAAGCTACTTGTAAATTGCAATCGGGTCTCGATGGGCCTCGCCCACCCCTTCTCAAGCGCATCGCGCGCGGCCCCGCACATCCAACGCACCAGCAAACCCCTTCGCGCCCCTATTTTACGTACGTATCAATGGCACCCATTGTTGAACATCTCCCCATCGTACAACGTAGCAATCGCTTGCAATATCGTTCAACGGGTCGTTGTTCAACGTATCAGCTGCAACCATCGTTGAACAACACGACGTCGTACATCGTATTAGTCGCTTGTGATATCGATATACGCCCCGTTCTTGGCCATTGTGGGCCCAACACCAACGGTGATCAACACTATCATCGGCCAATGCAACCATCGCCTAAGTTCATTGATAATCGGGCGTGTTGAATCAATTGTCCTCAACGTCCACCCAATGATCGGATTTTCCCGGTTGCGGATGCGGATACGATGCGAGTCGCCCATTTCCAGGATAAAGGCCACATTAGCGCCCATTTCTGTCCTCCGATGAAGCATAAATGCGCCACATAGCCGCAAGCTTCGAACTATTATCAACTCATCAAATGGCATTTTGGCATATGGACAAATCAGTATTATTGCATGTATTTCCAGACGAGATCATCCCAACACACGAACATGCGAGGTAAAGCAGCATGAAATCGTCCATTTAGAGTGAAAACCTAAAAATTTAAGATGTTGTAATAATGTGTCAGTTTCAACTATCGAATTGCTGTATATTCAAATAAAAAATGCCACACTAACACCACTTTTGAAACCAAACACTGTAATTCCAACTTTCCCGTTTTCAGCTCGCGCGTGCGGCTTGCGTGGCCACTTTTAAGGGTGTAAATCCGAAATTTCCGGAAATTCTTCAAGGACTATACTGTTATTTTGTCATTAAATTACCCACACACACATACATACATATCATTGGCAGTCATCCGAGGAGGAGACACAGCAAGGAGACCCGTTGGGACCTTTTTCTTTTGCAGCACCTTTGCAGCCTGTGCTTGAGGCAACCTTAGAAGCAAATCCTGATGTGCGTGTGTGTGTGTGTGTGTGTGTGTGTGATTGCATTCCTTGACGACGTTCGGTTGGTTGGTCCTCCTGAGCTGGCACGGGCTGCTTATGACACACCGGTTCGGCAGGGCATGTTTGACATCGGGCTGGATCTCAACGTGATGAAAAGTAAGGATTTTTTCTCCCTCCGGAGAATGCCCCGAGTTTTCAGATACTGTTGATGACAACGGCGTCTCCATCTCAGGAGCTGCTTAGTTTGACCTCGAGGGGACTAAGGTGCTGGGAGTACCCGTTGGAGGTGATGCTTTCGTGTCCGAGGAATGCGGTAAGATGGCAGTCTCAGCAACGTCGGTCCTTCCGCTGCTGGAGGAGCTGAATGATCCCCAAGCACAACTATTGTTGTTGCGTTTATGCGCCCATTGGACTTTTTTGCATTTGTTGCGTGGTGTGGGTCCCGATCTTCTTCAATTGAGGGTGCTTTACACTTCGACGAGGCGGTGCGGCGCAGCTTGCGGCAAATTCTAGGTTATTGCAAGGTACACAATGTTCACAACACCAAACACATGCATTGGTAATAAACAAAGTTTTATTCCAAATGTCACATATAGAGTTAGCTAGTTGTCCTAGTTCCTTAGGTGGTGGTCTGTCAGATTTTGACAGATAAAGGGGTCTCGGGTGCGGCCAGCACAGCCCAACGGCCTAGCGGAGGGGTTGACTGGTCCCAGAGTCCCGGGTACCCCCTCCCCCCTTCCCTTTTCCCAGGTTGTGGACGGGGGTCTGAACAAATATGGTGCACTAGTCAGGTTGAAATATTTACTTTTCTGCCTCCACTAGTGTAGCAATAAAACAGGTCAATGTGCTGCTCATCAAAGAGCGCGAGTTGCAAACTCCTTGGTCCTACCATTTCTAGTTCCTAGCTAGAAATGGTGGCTAGCCAATCCTACTCCCGTAGGATCTAAAAGGAATCCCAAATGGTTCCATCCACCAACCAGAGGTTGGGAATGTGTCATCACTCATCTTCACATCGACGTGGTCTTGCTGTGAGGCCTCACTTCCACAACTTGGCCAAGTTGTGGATCTAACAGAATGCATCTCATCACAGCCCCTCGAGTGAGTGCCATCACCCTTCATCTAACCCCTAAGCTGGTGTTGGAACTTTTTTTTCCAAAAACATGTGTTTTGCATCGGCACCCGTAGCATATCCGCATTGTACGCAATGTTTATGTGCGTCGAGTATGTTGTTAGGACCCATAACACCTACGATTTAAACCATTATATGCGTGTATACTGCACATATATCGGTTAATATATCCCAATATCCAAGCAATTTCCGGCATCTCAAAACACTTTTCCACTCAAATATCCGACCAAAGCCGAGGCAGACGTGAGTCGTCCATGCATCATAAAATACTTGACCATGTCAACAGGTATTGATATCGCATCATGCCGACCATCCCCGATGACATATATATGCCTATAATGTCAGATTTGTGACAAAATCGCCAAAAAAACAAAACAAAAAAAACATTCCAGTTTTCAATGTTTTCCCATACATAAGCCACATTTTGGTGATTTTCCTCCTATAAGTGAGTACATATCTCCTCCGACCCCTATATATCGGTTCATAATGGACAGATATGACAGTCCTCGGACATATGTAGTCACGCCAGTGCCTGCCGATGCCAAAGTCTCCTCACATATGCACATTTTGGCTCATTTTGGCCCGAAACGAGCTCCCGAAAAAAGGTTATTGTCAGCTCACCTTGGGTTGGATATGGCAAGTGTATATAGATATAACATCCTGGCTTGCCCAAAACTATGCATGTATCCCCAATATGAATATAGACCCTTGCGTGTATCGATACTCCGGTCGATTCTATCAAGATATACGCCCACGCCGACGTGATGAAGCAAAAAACCCAAAACACGTTTTTTTGGTATATAAACGAGCACCGGCTTAGGGGTTAAGGGCTCTGCTCAGGTGCATTTCTCAGGTGTGACAGAGCTGTCATTCTGTGTGTTTGGTCCTAGCTTGTTGTGACCCGGTTTCGGAACCTGAGACACTCAGGCCTGAGATCTCAATGGAATCAAGAGCCTTTCGGCTCATTTTTTTCCCAGTTCCAAGCCCCAAATTAATGCAGCAAGGGGGGGGAATGGGAATTGTTGCCACAATAACCGTAATTAACCATACTCGAGTAATGTGTAATCGCCTGGCATCTTCTGGGATATACTGAAGACTCTCGATTTTCGAACGCCGCGATCTGAACGGTCCGAACCTGTCCGCGAACGGTCGGCGATCTGAACCTGCGCGAGTGGCGATTCCGGGTCATGGGACCCCTGTTTTTTTCTGTTGTGCTTTCTTTTGTGCATAATATTTTTCAAGGGTTTCCCACTTCTGGACCATTCCTGAATGGCCCATAGAATATTTGAGCAAGCCGTTTTTACCATCGTATTTTGCGAGCAAGCCCCTTTCCTTTGAGCTCAACTTGTTTTTTTTTTCATGAAAATGACCGATTTTTGTCCACGCTTGCCTGCACCCTGAGGTACGGTATAGACATGGTCATGTTTGGGTCGTTGCTCCGTTGGGTTTTGCATTTGGGGCATTGATTTGGGCAATGTTGCGCCGCGGAAGATGTCTACGTTGTGTTCGTGTGAATGCTGTTCGAACCCGGCCATGCCCGGGCATTTCTACTCAGGTACAAGGTAAACAGCTTCCGCGGCGCAACACAAGGTAGATCTGCCAACATTGTCAAAAAAAGGCCATGTTTGCCATGTGCTTTTGGGCATTGTTCAAACATGGTCCGTTATATGTACGGTTTGGCCCAATGTTGGCAGTAAAACGGGGTATAACTTGTGCTAACATGGCCGTGTTTCACCATCTCGACTACAGTAAACACTCATATTTAATGAAACAGAGATCTGGCTCCAGCCAGCCAAATCACTAAAATCGTGACCCCCCCCCGCCAGCGCCAGCGTGCTAATGAATTCGTTCATTAGAAGGAACGCGATTCATGAGCCAGCCAGCGCCATTCGTTATCTTCCTCAGCCTTACAAACTGAAATTTTCGAGAAAACTGTGTGCTGATTTTTCGAAGTGATAAAATGGACCCAGCGAGTAGGCAACATCTTAGAGAGCTTCACACGGACATGAAGGACGGCATACTATCACAGTCTCACTACGAAGATCTGCCTGCAATTGCCTAATGCCATGTGCAATAATTAGCCTAAAGCCATGTGCACCGCGTCAAGCTATGCCAGCGTCAATTCCTTATTTTAAGATTGCCGAAAGCATGCCAGCCAGCGACGGCCTTCCTTATTTCGGACCTCTTCCTTATTTTTTTTGGTCCAGCCAGCCAAATCACTAAAATCGTGACCCCAAAACGCTGGCTGATTCCTTAACGGTGAATTCCTTAATACTGAGTGTTTACTGTATAGACATTGCTTGGAAATGGCCATGTTCACACCTTTCTCATGATGGTACAGGTTACGCACGTGGGCAAAAGGGGTTTGCAGGCACAATAGGCGATGACATCGCGCGCAAAGAGATTGGCGGAAGGTGGGATTCCGGAGGAGAGACGGAGGGCCAATCCTGCGAAAAGAGCCACGGTTGCATATCGCTTGCCAAATTCACCGGGTGAGGGCGATGGGTTGACGACGCCGCCGCGTGCGGAAGATGCCTCCAAGAGGCAACGTGTCCTCGAATGGGATGCCAATCCCGCGAATGGGTTAACAAAGAGACCTCCTCTACGCCATATTATTAGTCAACATTGAGGCACTGGTCGCAGCAGCCACACAGTACGGCAGTAGCACTCCTGAAAGTCAAGGCACACACAGGAATCACGGGAAACGAGAAGGCTGACGAAGCAGCCAAACACGCCTGCACCACGGGAACCCTTCTTACGGAGGCATGGGACAATGACGAAACGATAACAGTCAAACCCATGGTACCAGATGGGGACTCGGGCAGCAGAAAACTAAAAGGGAAACTGGCAGTACAGAGGTATGTAACCTCTCTGCTCCGAGAAGGCCCAGCACAAGGGGAGAATAGACTCTCCAGGAAAATGACCGAACTACAGGGGGAACCAACGACCTGGACACACCAACCAGAAAAAAAAAAAGCACGTTTTCCGCTGGGAGGCACACCAAGACCAAGCTGAATAGACGGAAGAGGAGCAAACACTAATACGCGACCCGACGCCCAACCCCCAGCAACAGGCCGACCAAACCAGAGACGAGGAAGACAGGCAACTGAGGGACATGATGGAGCAACAGGAAGACGAAGAGATACTCCAACTGCAGGAAGCAGGGGGTCAACACGAACTCCGGGGCGAGTCTGGCCCAACAGCCCACGACCAACAGGGCAACCATCCACCCACCGAGGTGTCACCACAACCCCCCAATGAGGAGGAGATTTTTGAAAGACTCGATGTACTCGCGGAACAACAGGAGACGCTACAGGAGGAACTGGATGAGGAAGATATTTGTGAAAGACTCAATGAGCTCGTGGAACACCAGGAGATACCACAAGGGGAACTGGGGAAAAGACGACAAGCCCACCACATACAGCAGGGTCGCGGAGGAGTCCATAGTCCATGCGATGATAACGGACCCGACGCCCAGAACCAGGTGGAACCAACAAACGCATGACATGACAACCCACAGAATGAGCAACAGGACCCCCCAGTCAAAGAGGGGCAAGTCACCAAAGACTGGTTGAACAAGACGATAGAACACCTCAAAGGGGACAAACCACCGTACACAAAATAGCGAATGAATTCTGGAAACGAGCCACCTACGCGGTGCGCAAAACGATACTGAAATGCAGGTTGAGAATTCTACCCGCACAAGACTACGAAACAGCAAAGAACTCCGCTAAAGGAACCGGCAAATGCACCCTGGAAGGCTGCGGACACTCAGGGGTGGACTGCGCCAAAGGTTTCCTCATGAGGGTAGGACACGCACTTGGGGAGTGCAACAACCCACGAATGCGAGGCATGTTCTCAGACAGAGCGGATGCACACGCGGATGAACTAAAGCACATACTTAACCACCACAGGAAAGGAGGATGCAAGGACCTTGCCTACACGGGGAAAAAGCGGGACCCGGGAGTCAAACCACGGGTGCTCCCGAATTACATACTGACCAGAGGACAATGCCGCCACGATGGCAAGGACAGCCCAGGCAAAAATGACGGGCCTGACACCGTACCAAGCTTTGTAGACATGGTCATGATAGAAGGCCTGGAAGACCTAGAGGACGGATGGGAATGCACACAGCATGAGGCACCAGGGAAAATAAAAAAACCTACACCTCATTGAAATAGCGCACACAGACGATGAAAATGGGGACCCGAACTCCTGGGGAAATACATCAAGTACGGACCGCTGCTACAACTGCTGCGCAGACACGGCTTCCGTGCAAAGCTCCGCGTCTTCGTGGTGGGCAGAAAAGGTACAGTGTATAAACACAACCAGAAGATACTTGAACAACTGGGGCTTGACAAAAAAGAAGCCACCCAAGCGCTACGGCGGGTACACGACCTGACAGTGGATTATGCACACCGCACCTACCAACTCTACAGAAAGCTCAGACAAGAGAAGAAAGAGGAAGAAATGGATGGAAACCACCCAGTGTAAATTGTCCCAACAAGGCCGCCACTTGTGGCGGTCCGGCCCAGAGTAGGGCCGGGGAAATTAATTTACTCATACGCCCGAAGGGCGTGGTTTTTTCTTTTTTCTTTTCGTTGAATGAGTTTGTTTGTTTGTTGTGCCTTTGACATTTCGGCTGTGAGATGTGAACCTTGCAATAAAGTTTCTGATACCTCTTATATATACCAAGTCCCAAAAAGCGGTTTGGCGATAAACTTGACGAGGTCCCATTTTGGTCTCATTTTTGCCGTCGGGTCTCATTTCCCAGATATGCGGGGCACTTCGGGGCTACTGGAAAAACATTTCGAGGAGAGAGGCCACAGCAGCAACATGGGTAAGCTGAGAATGGGACTACAGACACAAACGGATACCCTGAGGAAGATGAATGCCCTCAATGAATACGGGGTGTACAGTATGTGAAGGGGATGGGAAACCACATGCGGGAAATGGCCAAAGAGGCCCTACCTATAATGAAACAGCTGGGGAAAGCCAGGAGAGTGTATACTGACGCGGAAATGGAGGGCACCATCAGAACAACCAAGTACCTTAGAAGAATGGACGAGGAATACATGGACCCACAGGAACAGCCCATGACGACGGGGTCTGAGAAACTGGGGACGGTAAACGTCATAAAAGAAACGAAAACTGAGCAAGCTACCAAAGAGATAAACTTCACCAAACTACTCACGCTGTTCAAAAACTACCCGGACCTCAAGTACCTCACCACTGCGGATGGAAAGAAGGCATTACCAATAACAGCACTAAAAGCAACTGGGGGAAGGGCACACGACAATAACACGGTACAAAAAATAACCCAGGGCATGCTGCACCTGTACCCTTACATTTGTGAGGCTCAACCCAATAATGTTAAAGTACCGGGGGATCACTGGGACCACGAGTGGAATAGAAGGCTGAAGCCGAAGTACGTACAACAACGGAAACCAAGAGAACTGGAAAAATACACCAAAAGTACAAGGAGGATGTCAGAAATAAGCGACTGGCCGGCACAAATAAAGGCACTACATGAGGCGGGGAACAGCCCGAAGGACATGATGCAACTGCTGTCCATGTACCCACTGGCCAACCAAACAAAACACTTTGAGGACGCAGGGGTAGAATGGACAGAACAGGAAAGGGAAACCCTGGGTATAGGATTGGAGGACCAGGAAAGAGAGGAGGACGACATGATGGGGGCATGGCACCCACCAGAGAGGACCAAAAGAAAGCCAATGCAACGGGACAGGGGCCAATGGGCGAGACAGGAGGACCCGATGGAAGCACCGGGTCGGGGAGGAACCCACGCACCCACTAGGATATTGGCCAGCAGAGAGTACCTGAACAATTACACGGACATGGCCTCAAAAGTAATACCGTATGCGAGACACAGTGGACGGACAGCGAAGGGAACGTACTGAGAACGTGGAGCACGGAAGAAACAATTAGAACGCACCTACTGGAGCACACCCCCTCCGACCGCATGCCCCCACAATCGACTTTCAAGATGTCGACGTTGCTTCCCGTTTTTTTGTGCAGTCGATTTCTGCATTAAAACACGGTCATTTTGCATGCTAAAACTTTTGAGTATGGCCGCACCCACTTCTTCTAAGTACGCGTCAGAAAGTTTCAGCGAAGATTACGTAATACACCGTGCCAATAAATCAGACTATCATAGGCAATGCTGTTCATGATTATTCGCTAGTACGCCACGTCAATATAGCCATTCGCGTTCGCGTCAGAAAGTTTCAGCGAAGATTACGTGATACACCGCGCAATATGGAATCCCCATATAATGTGTTTATATGATTTATAGGATGGGGAGATGTGTGTTGTGTGAACATTCTTTTCTTTCATTTTCTGCAGGGAGGAATACATGCGTGCACCTTCGGTGCGATAACAGCGAAGCCCACTCGTCGTGCCCGCTTCGCGTCGCGGGGGCTTCGCCCCCGCTCCGCTCGCGCTCGCGCTCGCTTTACCATTTCATTGCGATGAGGATGTCTCGACCTGAGATCTGTCTCGTGTCTGGGCTGCGACGACATCGACTAAAAGTGTGAGGAAAGGATGACGTCGCGGCATTTCGTCAAATACCCGTTGCATAGAGAGTGTTCGATCGAAAATGCAGTTGTATGATCGAATCGGTTTGATCGGACGACGTGTTTGAAAACCATATTGTCTTAAATATGGAATCCACATTTACTGTGTTATATGATTTATAGGATGGGGCAATTCGTATGCCCCCCTTTTGTTTTTTTCCCCATTTCCCAAAAGGGAGGAAAAGATGCACCTTCGGTGCAATAAATTCAAAACACCTCAACCGGGCGCAATATCAACCATCAAATCAGATGTTCGAGTCGTCGGAGCGAGGGTTAGTGAAGATAATCATCGATATTGACCGGTTTGAGATCTCAAAAAACGGCGGCGAATCATTTTGAATATACTCTATGGAGCACATATTTAACGGTTGTTAAATAGCCGCTCCATAGTTAACACTTGTTAACTATAACCGCTGCGCATGATAACAAGTATCAACCATAACCGCTACTGTTTACGTCCTGTTGCACACTAATCTTGCACTGCAGCATCCGCTCGAAGCTTGGCACGTCGTGGTTGGATGTTACATTTCTACAATAATGGTACGAAAAAAAAATGGATGCTGCTTTCTTCATGGATCGAAACGACGATGATCGTCGGGACGGGATGTAATACACGACTATTCTTGTATCAAAGTTCTATGTTGCGAGTTGTCGCGTCGGTAATTTATAATATACACCAATTGTGAGCGTGCCCGAAGATTCCTGTCGTTGGTCTTTATGACGAAACCCTGCGCTCCCACGAGCTCTTTATTACCCTTTTACGAAGTATTTAATTATACAAAACTAGCCCCGTGATCGAAGTGAATCCATGCATATGCGAGTTCTTACGTAAATCATGCCGGGACCGATATTTAATAGCGGGATCGCTACAACTGCAACGAACACAGACAGAAAATGGCGCTACCGTCATCAGTACTGCAGTAGCATTGTGAATGCCCCGTCGAAATTGTATGCTATATAAAGCGGGTATGCTGCATTGCATACAACGACCGATTGACTCGGCAGTGATGTTCAAATACTGTACATGTAGTTGAAGCGCGTGAAGATATCGTAGTAGAGGGAACGACGAAGCGATAACAAAAATCGAGGTACGCATGTATATATGTGTACGTATCATTATATGTATACACGATTCTCTGTGAGAGGCCCGCGTCTTCGCACGCATGTTCTGAAGCACTCCGCGCTCAACCAAGAACCGTGCTGCGCACGAGGGTGTGTTTGCGCATTGGTTCGTTCTCAGCATATACCAAGGCACGCGCCTACCTACCTGTTCATGGCGATGCCAGTCAATGCCACGAGATGCGCATTCCGGATGGCTTATATACTCAATGCAATATATATTTCATACGCGAACTGTGCATTGATGCTCTTTGAGCTCCATCGCACGCTCATCAAAACGCATATATGCTATACACGTGGTCATCATCAGCGGCAGTTTGTTTTGGGACCTTGCTGTGTTAGTGTTGGTTTGTTCGGTTTCACTGTCTCACGATACGGTGACAATCGATTGCGCACGACCTTTTGAGTAAAACTGCAACTGCTGATCCTCAATACGATATAATTATGTCGACTCGCTAGTTATGATTCGAGAGTGAAAACGATACTGTGACAATCGCACATTGTGTATTTCTGTTGAGCTCTGCAGGGCTTGAGCACCTCGATGCCCATCCACCTTTCCTTTCAGTTTCATTTGATCATCCATGCAAGTAATCGATATACCTTGATATATATATATATATATATGATTGTTATTTTGGATGTTACCGTCCTGAAGTGTCCCAGGGCCTACTTTTGTAGGTGCCCTTGTGTTAGTGTTGCGATCCGATCGCTGCACAACAAGGTGTATTCAGAATATATATATATATATATCAAGGTATGTCTTACGCGAGGTCGACTTTACACAAAACTTCTGATTTTCTAGATCGTGAGGTATAAGCGATTTAAGTTTCCGCTTATGTATGGTTAAGTATGGGAGATAACTGAGCGGTATCGACCATAACTTTTCAATGCCTGGGTCAATTGCATACCTGGAGTACGCAATATGTTTAGATTGCTTTGAGCGACATGTTTATCGAATAAAAATATCTTCGGAAGTTTTGTGTAAAGTCGACCTTGCGTAAGACATACCTTGATATATACGATTGTGTATCATATTATATGTGATCTTATGGTATTGCATTGCCCCTATAAGGTGCCAGAGTGGAGAACTGCGGAATACGGAAAATACGGCTACGGTCGGAAAAATGCGTAGTTCAGGAATACGGCGTAGTTCAGGGAAAGTACGGCAAACTGTCTTGAGTGTTTGAGGCGTTGCTCGAACCGGGTCCCCGCAAGGTGACATCGTTGCAAACCATTTTCGGCCATGCGGGATTCGATGGTGGCGTCCTCCGCTTTCACCGGCTAGGGCCCTATGGGGGTGATATATATATATATATGCGCATTGACTAGCCGTGCAGTGTACTAAAAGGATCACGTGAAGTGAAACCTAAAAACAGAGCAACCCGGAGGCATAAGTACTCAGGGTTTAACTGTATTGGTACCTGTCCCCCCCCGCGGACCGTAGTCCGTCCCGTACTGGGGCTACGGCGATGAAATCTCCGTAGTCCCTCAACTACGCCGTAGGCTACGCCGTAGTTCTCCACTCGGTAAGGTGCTATAAAATGTAATATATGCATGATGTGCTCGTCTCGCTACTAGGAGTGTTGTGAGCATGCATCATCCAGTCTCAAGTGCTTGACAGGCAAATGGGGGGGGCGGAGATAGAACATGTGATACGGCCCCACTAGCAGCAACTCTCAACGCCCATGGGCGCTCCGCCTCCCTCGCGAATTTTCTCAACGCCTAGATAGGGATCTCCGCCCCCTCCCGTAGCAAATGTTCTTAAATACGCTTAGGGGACTCCCCCCCATAGCAGCAACATTTTTTGCCCTGCGTGGGGGTCAGCTGCAAGTCTGTCGCGGACGGGTGTTTGTATGCACGTCATATGGGGATCGGATGGCAAAAAAATGTGCAGAGTGCCGCGAAAAGCTTGCCCGAGATGCACCAATGGGCTGAGTGTGTAGGGGTTTATGGTTTTGCCACAACAAATCTTTGCTCAATCTCGATCCCATAACCCTCATGGATCACGCCAATTAGTGTGTGCATGGTGAAGTATTTGCTATGTTGCTCAAACGTGACCCGTTGATCATCCCTGCACGGAAGTGCACGGGAGTGCAGCGATGATCAATATTCAATAACTAACATAAATAAATAAGGATCATAAATGAGACGGTCTGAGTGTAGAATATTGGATGCCCCTATGTTGCTCGATCGTAAATGCAAGCACGCGGATTGGTAGTGCAAGACGAGACTTGATATTCATATAATACATAGGCCATCCCGATCCAAACAAAAATCAACACCGCACTTTACCAAAAGTTTGGCGCGGGTTGATATTTTGTTGTGGGTTCAACATATGTGGAATGTGTCATGGAATGTATCTTCCCCCCCAGCTCCTCAGAACGGAATGCCCGCATGCAGTTGATCATGCCGATTGTTGGTGCACTGAAAAGCGCCCGGCCATCCCGGAGCCCAAACTGCATGCTAATAAGACGTGGGTTACTGAAAGTTAGGCGCAGGTTACTCTTAATGATGAGGTCAAACTAAATTATGTGCAATGCATATCGGGTTTAGCCCTAGGCCGTTAGAAGGTCAATTGAGCATTCCCAAATTTTGGTTTTAACCTTTCTGATTTGATCCATCCGTCTGAATTGTGCTAAGGAAGGTGTCGATATTGTGATCACGATGATATGCTTCATTTTTCTTTTAAAATTACGGTTTTGTAGATTAAAAGTGAATCTTTAGCTTTATCGATAGTGGGGAGCAGTTTCTAGGCGCCGGCGTCACGCCAAGCTATACGTGTTTCTTATATTTGTCACGGTCTGGGTGATCCTGCGTGGATATGCCGTTGATGATGCTTATTGTATGATACAATTGTGGTGCGATTGTACTACAACATTATATCGGGTTTTAGGAGTGAATATGCTATACATGCTTGTGGGTATGATTTGTGTATGTATCATCACACCGTAATGCCTTGGGAGCTCAATATCTGATACCACGAGAGAGGATTCTGTTTATTAAGATTCATATGTACAATGACGAGTGTGGTATGTATATTTGAAATGTTTGGCGGTGCATAAAAAGTCTTACAGTACTGCCTGCCTGCACTTTAGGGGGCCCGCGGGGTGACATGCTAAACACGAAAAATAATGGGCGTACTAACATGTTTTGCCGTTGCCTGCTAGCTATACACTGACAGCTGACAAATTGCTGACGTGACACGCCGCCTGCAGCCAATTGCATTTACGAGCCTATGGGGCTATGCATAAGTTCATCCGCGGTTACACCTGCTGGAGATGATACCCTCCACCACGTCGAAGACAGCGCAAGGAAACAAAGTATTGATGTGACACGGGATAAACACTTATATGACACGACTATCCGTCACGTCAAAGACAACGCAAGGGAACAACATATCGAGGTGGCACGCGATAGACACTTAGATGACGTGGCAATCAGTGTGCACAATCGCATAATGAAATGCAAGCTGACAAAGCTACAACGAGGGGAGGTGTACCTAGCCCCAGTACCATGCGAGAAAGAGGACGAAAAAATATGGAGGATGAGTGGCAAGACCTACAGTGCACTACTAAGTAGTTGCAGCACGAGGGGTTTTCCGGCTGCTAAGCTGCTCAAGACGTCAAAGCTACGCGTCCAGAGACATAACTCTATGGGACTTGATCGCGGGACCTCAGGCAACACTCACGATGCGGAAGTTTTGGCTACACCATTATACAACTTCTTGCACAACCATCAAGGCCACGAGGTGACCAAATCAATGTGGGATGTGGCACACTCTAGAAAAATTGTGTCCCGCACGTGCAGCACAGACATTGTTTTTGAACGAGTGCAAAGCTTCGAGTTAGGGCTGCCAAAGCGACAATCCAGCTGCCCTCCAGGTAAATGGCTATTTATGAAATGGTCAACGATCACACAACATGATGAATTACATAATAGTATATTATATTATTCACTCTGGCTTACCACCACGCATTGTGCAATTTGTACCAAGCAACCAACAGAGGCATCCGAGAGTTAACTCAGACCGTGATAATCACAATGCGTGTCTCGGCGCCACGGGGCATACAAGGCCACCCACGAAGCGATTCACAGTATGAAACACACATGCTGTAGGTATGCACATAAGTCGCTGCATACTCATATTATATTACGCAATAATATATGTAACAGCACCAAACGGTCAATGGAGCGCATATCCTGCCACACACTCACACTCACTGTTCTATTCATCGAGACTATTAAGCACTGGAACTGACACTAATCCATTATTAACATCGTCTATATCTACCAATTCAGTGGCTGTGTGGGTGTGTTTACTGTATGCTTGTGCACACTTCTATCCCGCATGCTTGGAGTGACACGACTTGCACATGATTGTGTAAGGCATGCCACGTGGCATATGACATGCAGCATATACAGTGAAAATGGGAGCATCGGGGCGAGATGCTAACTTCTTCTGCAGGATGACCAATGAGACGGCACTCACCATCGGCAGCGTAGGTTGTGCCCACATTGGGCTTGATTGCAGCCAATGTGTGGAGCTGATGTTTCCATTGGTTGAGGGTTTCATCCACTGTGCAACGATCCATCAGGCGCTGTGACTGAGGATGGAGCGACACACATCTACTTTGCCCCACATGACATCGTTATTGGAGCCAAATCAATTTTTGGGTGACGGCTTCACACGAGTTGGGGCAGTCTGTGTGAGCCTTCGATGGGCTCGGTGGCGCTGGGATGGTGTCCGGAATGCGCATGCACGTTGATGACAATGACATCAATCGTAATGCATGGTTGTCGTGTGGAGATAAGGGGAGGCGACATCGATAAAAAATGCTGTCTGTGAAAGTGGTGTGTCTTTGTAATAGTCTTATTATGCTGTCCTCCGGTGACAAGCATGTCGATGCAGCAGTGCCTGTACTGGTGATGAGCAGGTGCAGTGCGCCAGTGGTACGAAGTGAATATAGCAATCCGGTGCGCGCTAAGCATGAAGCACAGTGCTGCCTCGGGCATGATACGTGATCTAATACACTCTGGCTTACTACGAAGCACTCGCTCGGGCATGCATGATGCCCATGGTGCATTGCATTCATGACGTATGATTTAACGGGGGAGTACATACATACGTCTGACACTTGTCATTATGTATGAACTATTAGCGCGTGAGCCTGACTGTGCTATAATCATTCGCATGAGCCGGCCTGTGCTATAATAGTTAGCAGCACGAGCCCACACATACTATAAAATCAGAGGACCCCCTCGTAACACGAGCCTGCTGATGTTCAATATGCCAGCGCGGGGGCTTTTTAGCATCAGCCTCTCGGTGCTAAAGATTCTAGTGCAGGCCCACCATGGGAGGCTAGGGAGGGTCTGTGTGGGTGCTAGGGGTGTTGGAGATGTAAAGAGTGACGATGTTGTAGGGCTGTAGGGTTTTGAATGGGGGTAAATGGTTTTACATGGTTTAGAGTTTTAGGAGATGGGGCGGGGAGTTGTAGGGTTATGCATGGGGATGTATTGGGGTGAATGAGGGTGTATGCTCGTGGGTGTAGGAGGTGGTGGGGCGGGTTGTAGGGGTATGCATGGGGGTGTAGGTGGGTGTAGGAGGCGATGGGACGGGCTGGTGGGAGTTGTAGCAATGTGCACAGGGGTGTAGGATGTCAAGGTATTGTTTATGCGAAGGCGGATTTACACAAAAGTTCCGAAAACATTTTCATTCGATAAACGGTTTCCTTAAACAATTATAAACGTGTTGCACACTTCAGGGATCAAATTGACCAAGTTTTAGAAAAGGTGTGGTCGATACCATTTATTTTCCACCCATACTTAAGCGCAAACTTAAAACGATTATATCTCGCGATCTAGAAAGTCGGAAGTTTTGTGTAAATCCGCCCTCGCGTAAACAAAACCTTGATGTGGCAGGGTGCGAGGCTGACGAGGTGAGGTGAGCGGAGGTTGGCGCGAGGCTCCTGACCTCAATAGCGCGCCTGCCACCTCATACATCCCCTTGCATATTCTTACAACCCCCCTGACCCGCCCCACCACCTCATACACCAACCTATACCCCCACACACCCCTACAAACCCTGCCCCACCACCCCCAACCAACACCCACATACACCCTAATTCGCCCCAATACATCCCCATGCATACCCCTACAACTCCCTGCCTCACCTCCTAAAACCCTAAACACTACAACCCTACACCCCCATTCAAAACCCTACAGCCATACAACATCATCACTCTTTACATCTCCAACACCCCTAGCACCCCCACGCAACCTTCAATCAACCCCCGACATCCCCCCCACCCCTGCCACGCCACCTCCTGCACCTGCATACATAATTAATTATGCATACCCCGCCCCCACCTGCCTCCTAAAACCCTAAACACTAAACCCTACCCCCATTCGAAACCCAACATCCCTCCTTACATCCCCAACATCCCTAACACTCCCACTCAACCCCCGACACCTCCAAGTTCCCCCACCGACTCTCCCTAGCCTCCCATGGTGCGGGCCCCAGACTAGAATCTTTAGCACAGAGAGGCTGATGCTGGAAAGTCCCGCTGCCATATGCCAGCGATGGGCTCATGCTACGAGAGGGTCCTCTGATTTAGCATGAGCGAGCCCGTGCTAATGATTTTATTTAGCACAGGCGGGCTTGTGCTAATGATTTTAGCACAGGCGGGCTGATGCTAAAACGCGCTGACATAATTATGCCAGCGGCGGGCTGGTGCTGTATTACATATATAATAATGTATCAGAAGACGTGAAGATTCCATACAGGAAGCATATCATGCATTCAATATTCATTGTTTTCAGCAAGCGGCTATACATCTCTTTGTCCTCCAATGTGGTTAGTAGTGTGTTGCCTTTGGCAGGCACGCCAAGTTTTATGATATGCATACTGAAGAAGCCCTCACTCAGGGCAAACATAGCAGGACACAGTAATCATATACTTGTATAGTGCAGTGCACGTCGTGCCAAACACAGTGAGAGGCATTCGATAGTACGCACAAATCACAACTTAACACGCGACGGTTCTCCCGACGCGAACGGGGCTTGCAAGCGGCCACATTAATTAGCGATGCACGGAAGTGAACATACACATCAATCAAATCATGATGTTATTACCGATATTATATCACAGTTTGTCAGCGCCTCTTAAACACATGCAGGGCCGATTAATAATGTACTGTACATACCTCGCTACTGTTGTAATACACCCAGTTAGCTAGGTCAACGAGGAGTCTCTCCTCGCTCGTTGCAGTATCCGCCCGGCGTGACTTTTGCCCATATTTAATTATTAGTTATGTACACGTTTAAAGCTGTGTGCTATTGACCGCGCAGAAAGTGAGCACTTACAAAATGATGTTGTTGTGAGAGAACATAACTATTCATTATTCTGTACTGCCATTACACTATTCAACTTAGCCTTTCGGAGCATATCATCAATAGCTTTTTAGGGTTAATATCATTCTTTGGGGATTTGAGCTCGATCGGCATGTATGTGTGTGTTTTCATGGATGCGCACACTCATACAATGGATAACGAGCAGACTTGCTTGCGGCTGTCTCTGGCGGTGACACAAGCCTGCCGCCTTCAGCTCCAACAGTGATGGCGCAAGCGTACATTGTTGCGTTCGAAGAGCAAGATGGCGAGTGGGCGTCAAAGGGGAACATCCAAAGCTACATGCACGATGCCATCATGTACCAGGCCCCTGATGGATCCGTGTACCACGGCAGAATAGAGGTCACAGCTAAACTCAACTCCGGTAAGTCTGCACACCGAGAGGAGTCGTCAGCCCTGATGGCTACTGCCTTAATCCAGAGTCCTATGACAAGGACTGAATCCATTTGTCGGTTATGGTCGTGTTTTTTCAATATACTAAGCATATTAGACGTCTCACACCATATTTGAGTGTCCCAACATTACTTCTTATAATAGGTTTGGCCATGCACTTGGGGGAATCATGCATTTGAGTGGTGTGCCTTGGGTGGGCAATTTCACTGGAAATTAATTAAAATGACCAGTCCTATATGACAAGGACTGGACTTGTGGATGGTGTGTACACCTACCAGATGACCTTATCAGGGGCACTGGTATGTATGTTATTTGGGTATTGTGTGTGTGTAACCTAACTAGCGGAGTCCAAAGTGCCGCTCAGGACAGATTTGTTACGTATCGTGCACATATTTATCTGACTACCGACGCAGTGCGACATATTATATACGTGTTAGCATCGATATTGGTGGAACATTACAGTATTCTTTGGTGCGAATATCTGATACGGTCAATGACCTGTTATTATATAATTTTGAGCCATTATTTACTGGAAACGGGTGCGCCTCGTCACCACAATATCACGTTGCGTACATTATCGTACACATACCTTAATCTCAGTGCCATATATACAACTTCGCATCCGTAAATCGTCATTGCAGCCTTGCATGCCCCGCCCGCGCTGGGTAAAGCGTCGCGTATGTGTGCCGGTGGTATCGCCCGGTGTACATGTAAGTCGCGGTCCGTGTAATATCGGATGCCTCTGTTGCTTGGTGCATGCCAGCCGCTTTGTGGTAAGCCAAAGTGTAATCAAATTATTTGGGACCCCATGGTCCCATATCACTAGTGAATCGTCACCGGAATATCGAACGTCAATACAGTATATTTGCACGTCGATAAGTCATGCACCAACCCAGAAAATGAATTCAATTCTGAAGGTTTTAACTTCGTAAATGGATCCAATATGGCAAGTATATGGATATATAGAGCAAGTGGGGCATACGAGTACTTAGTTTAGGACCTAATGGTAATATATTATGAAGGATAGCCCCCTTGGACCCAGTGCCAACAATGGGTCCGGGTCTGACCCGTGACCCATCCACGGATCGCTAATTTGCTCCGGCTCCGGCCTCATCTGTCACCGACGGATCTTGAAAAAAAGCAGCATCCGTTGAAGTCCGTCTCCGCCAGATCTTTTAGAATCCAGGCTCCGCGTTAATCCGTCTCCGCCGGATTCTGCAAAATCTCAGGCTCCGAGCGCATCCGCACCCGTCGGAGGCGCAAGCTGTCGAGGCTCCGCTGAAATCCGTCTCCGTGAAATTCTGCAATTTGCTGGATCCGTCTCCGTGATCCGTCGTGTCGCCGGCGGCTTGCACTAGTCACAGCTCGCAGACGAGACGAGAGGCCCAGTGCCATCGAATTTTGTTCATTCTACTGCTTCTCTCGCCTAATATACACGCAAAATTTGGATGATAGGGAATAATGCGACGTGCAGTTGCCGTTCCAAGCGCCAATGCACCTGCACAATGAATCAATGCCATAAGTTATGTTTCAAATGCATTCTATTGAAGTTTGGTTGCAACTTTAGTTTAGCAAGTTTTGTATGCCATACTTATGTTTAAGCGATGGTTAACTGTGCCACTTATCACATTTAACAGTGCCCACTTATCACATTTGTGGAAATGAACGGGTTATCATCCTACCATGTTTGTGTTTAGTTGAAGTTATATATATTGTATCCCCCCGCGGTGGTTGATACCGTCCTAGTTTTTCAGGGCCCTATTTTGGGTGCCCCTGTTTCACGTTGCGTGCCCGTAAGTGGTGTGGCAGGGTGCATACAAAAGCGATGGTTAACTGTGGAGTCGTGATGTGCATCGCTGAAAAGTGAAATTCCGCCTACATGTAAACTGAATACTGAAATGCCGTCGACATGTAAACTGAAATTCCGCCTACATCTCAACTGAATACTGAAATGCCGCCTACATGTCAACTGAATTTCTGCCTACGTGTAAATTGAAATTCAGCCTGCATATACACCGAAATTCCGCCTAAATGTAAGCTGAAATTCCGCCTACATGTAAGCTGAAATTCCGCCTACATGTAAGCTGAAATTCCGCCTACATGTAAGATGAAATTACACCTACTTATAAACGGGGATCGATGCATTAGTTGGACACGATTTCAGTCCTATCGCAAGGACCGCGAGGCAGTAGCCACTGAGCGAGTGTCCAGCGGCAGCACTGAAGTCACCGTTAAACTCAACTCCGGTAGGTCCGCACATTGAGAGGAGTCATCAGCCCTGAGCGAGTGTTCAGTGGCAGGACTGAAGTCACAGCTAAACTCAACTCCGGTAAGTCTGCATATTGAGAGGAGTCGTCAGCCCTGAGCGAGTGCACTGCAGGATCTCTCGGGCACCTTTGACAACGGTTTTAGTGTCCAGCGGCAGGACTGAAGTCACAGCTAAACTCAACTCCGTGGTGAGTCTGCACATTGAGAGGAGTCGTCAGCCCTGAGCAAGTTGTGTAGCTACAGCGGCAGGCGGACATTAGTCACACAGCTAAGTCTAGTAAGTCTGCACCTCAAGTAAGATGAGGAGTCATCAGCTCTGAGCAAATGTGCAATGGTAGGACAGACGTCTCAGCTCAACTTAAGTCTGGTAAGTCAACATATCAAGATGGCGTGTCAGCCCCCCAGCACTTAACCCCTAACCAGCTCCGTGTTACAGAAACGTAACAACCACTCAATCTTGATTTTCTCAGCGTCAAATGCGTCAAATTCACTTTTGAAGACAGTCCTGAAAAGCTCTCAGTAAGCCACACGCAACCATGCACTTAAACACACTCAACTTCCATCGATTGCCAAAATATTTATAGAAATGTATTCATTCTCAACGTGATGTCAGTGGATCACATATTGGGTGTATACACACGTGTGTTACACCTAACCTATTAGTAAACGGTTGCCCTAACTACATGATGTTTAGTGCTTGATAAAAGTTTTACTTGGTGTCTAGGGTCGATATTAGGGCTTAGTTTTATCATATAGCGCGCGATATCACCCATTGTTTCCTGTCAAACATCACGTCGTGAATGTCCGTGTCGTGCATTTTAAACGCAACTATGCAACCCGCCTTGCAAAGACCTCTATTGCGTTATTTTCAAAAGTTTGTTTAGGCAAAAAATGACGAAGTTATCGCCAAAATTGTGCAATTCTAAAAAGCCCGCGATTCTCATCGCTGGTTAGGGGTTAATTCTATGATGCTATAACGCCTGCCTTGAAGTATTCATGTTACTAGCCTTATGCAGCGTTATGCAATAAGATAGTAGGTAGTTTTAACAGAGCGCACCTGAATACACATATGAACCGTCGGGATATCTTTACATCAATTGTGATTGCTCCGTGGCAATTGCACGGTTACTTTGTTGGTTTATGTGGGCTATGATCAGCACTGGCAGCCATGATGGAAGGTCCGCAAGCAAGCGCATTGGCATCGAATTCGGACATGATCAAGAAACTGGCTGGAAACGCAAAGATGAAGATCACAGGGCCCACACCAAGCGATTCTGGTACCTGGTTGATGGTGTATTCGCTAAATATGGTCATGGTTAAAATCAAAGTCACAGATGAGTTTTCCGTGGACGCGGATGGCAAGATTGTGAAATTAATCCGTACACGCTAGATAGCAAACCCAAATGAATGCTCTCTGCAATTTGTACGTTGCACAACCTAATAAGCAGGCGTTAGGCCTAACATAACTGCAATCTCGGCCAAGCAGATAGCACATGGCAAAATACAAGCTCAAGCCATGTAATAATATACATTGATCGGATAATAATATCTTAACCCCTAAAGGGCGGATGGAATTTCTTGCAAAAAACGGTGTTTTGGGGATTGTAGGCATTGTCGCGTATCGCGGACATCGATGTGCAATCACGTTATCATGTATGCTGTGTATGACCACCATGTAACTTTAAGAGCGCCATAGCATGCATCCGTGCACCATATGTATTCAGATTTTCGGCATATCCAACCCAATTTTCATGATTTTGGGACATGTAAAATTTCTCCAATCTCCTATTACAACTTACATTTCGACTTTGTTGGGTGACTATCGTCATGAAAACTTGGAGATTGGTCACATGAACATATTCCCACCCGGTAGCGCACCTGTATACCGGCAAATATACCGACTATGAGCAAAAACGCCCCCCAAAACACCAAAAAAAACACCCTAAAAACACTTAATTGTAAATATTTTCCATACTTAAGGAATGATTTCCCATACTTAAGCGCAATTGAAGGCGATTGCTTCCTATTTGTGGGGATATATAACATGTGTCATGCAAACAACCATGCAGGGGACGCTAGTGGACATTGGGCACGCGACATGCCTTCACAACTCCACCCAATTGGGCGGGATCGTCGGGTGTAAGCCTTGATTTCGTATATTTTAAGACAAAATTCAAGCTCTAAAAGGCAAGTTTTCAAGAATTGTCGTAATTGAAAATGTTGCTATGTGAGATATATGTCCTATATGGACTACCCATCCCAGTGATTAGTCATTTGCGACATACACACAGGTAGGTGCACGCGCCTTGGAATGCATATTTCGGCAAGCCTAGGGCATGTAGAACCACTTGGATGCACATTCCCACAATCGGATCCGTCCGTATACGGTCCAAACCGCCCTTTAGGGGTTAACTATAGTCCGTATGAATTTATATGAATCTAGTGACCCAAACCATTCTCTCCTCCCCATGGTTAAATAGCCATATATTCATGAGCCATGTCTAACACATCAATTGTAACTTCCTGCAACACCTGATTTGTGCTACTCTGCCGTAGATCCTCATATACGTACATTGTTAACATTCTTACAAGTTGCGATCCAGTGTTAACACCGGATCCCGTCCGACATTTCCAAGGTAGCTGGATGTTGGTGTGTAGCATTCGGTGTCAAGGCCGGTGCAGGCCGGTTCGCCCTTCCTTGCCAGTGTCGGTGCAGTGTCGGTGCAGTGTCGGTGCAGACTTTTGGCCTGCACTTGTAGTCGGTGTCAGGGCCGGTGCAAGCCTTCGGCTTGCCGTGCCAGTGTCGGATCACTGCAGTGCAGCTGGAAAATCGACGGATCCGCGACGAAATGATCCGACACCGGTTTCGACAATGGTGTCGGCGTGGGTGTCGGTGAGCCCATATATGGTAATATGGTAAAAAAACAGGTTTAGAAAAGCATTTCAAATAAACCGTTTATTGTTTTCGGCGGTGGGCCCATACGCTTTCGCATCGCTCGTCGTAAGAGGGTAGCCCTACCAAGTTAGCTTGATGTCGGTGTGCCGTGATCAGTGTCAAGGCCGGTGCAGGCCTTCGACCTGCCTTGCCAGTGTCGGTGTAGCTCGGTTTTCAAACGGTGCAAAAGCCGCCGGTGTCAATGCAGGTGCTCTAGCTGGATCCGAATATTCGGATCGCTGCAGTGCAGCTGAAAAATAGACGGTGTCGAATCATCTTCGGAAATGATCAATATCAGAACAACACGATAGGAGCCTACTGGAGTATGCGCAGCACGGATGTTCGTATGCGGACCCGAATACACCTACAAAAGGTTGTAAGTGTTTGGCGGGTGAGGAGCGCACACATGAGATACACGCATCTGAGATGCCTATGTGCAAATTCAAACCATCAAATGGTGGGAAGTGCACCTCTGTATGGTGCGTATATAGACACGCACCTGATGTCGCACTAAATGGTGCGACGTCATCACATGCCGCAGGCTGTGATAAAATCCATGGCCATGCCCAGGCTGCGCAGCATATTGAAAATCAGCCATCACGAACAAAACACGGGCGGAGGTGATTGCGGCGGAGCATGATGCTTACGTCCGGATTACCAAGACAGAATGTTCCAGTTTGTATCAGTCCATATTTGGACCGTGTGGTATGTGCTTTTATTTACCTGCACCAACACGGAACGCTGAAGGGGCATCAGAAGTCCCGAGTAATGTTGAACGTTTCATTATGGCATGTGTTGCATATTCCAAATCAGCAGCGCCTGTGGACTGGTACATCATCCAACATGACCTCGATCTCAATTATTTTAAGGAGAGCGCTGATGCGTATGGTGCATACTATCCACCACAAGTGGAGGACATGATTCATCAAGATCCGGCACACGGCGGTGCTTCGTCGGTGGTCACACCGTCAGGACTTGAGGACATGGATCGGTGATGAATTGGCATATGAATCACACTCAGGTACCATTGTCACACCCCAACTGGCATTGGTCCCGGTGTCACCGCGTGACAATACTGATGATATGATACTTGCATTATATGCCGATGTTACACTGCTATATATTGTGGCATGTTTTTCAAAAACGAAGGCATTGGAACAGTGCAATCGGTTGCGCGTGGGTCACCTTGATGATGTCTCGCTTCCGTCTGCACTTTTGCATATATTTGCACCGCCGCATGAGTTGCAACACGCGACCGTGTTGAACATATTTTCTGGTGAATTCCGAGGTATACCTGGAAAAATTATAATTGCACGTTTGGGCGGAAATTCGCAGATTTATGTTTCTGCTTTGACACCTTTAAGTTCTTCAAACTGTCTTGCTGACACGGTGCCTTTCAATAGTTTAGCAGGACCTGAGTACTTGTATGTTTCCGCTCTTGTGCCGGCTAGAGGGTTCCAGATTGTGTATCATAATAGCACAGTTGGCTTAGCAGTTAGGACTTGTCACCCTAGCTTCTGCCCTAACTTACCCTAACTTCTCTGACTTACCTGTCAAAATGGCAAAAATGGGTAAAAATGTTGTGCTATGTTTAAGTTATGATATGTTAAGTCTCAGTTTGTACAAGAGAACCACAAGTTAAAACTGTATGCTATATAAACATAAGATTTAATTGTTTTGGCATAGCTCAGACTAGTTTCGTTCCCTGCCTGGAACTCGTCAGTGAGAAAGAAATCACTGTGTGGGCCCGGTTACCACTTATAGTCCTACTAATTAAATCAGATCAAGTCAAAGATACTCAACGGCTCGGAATCTAAACTCATAGTGACAGAGATAAACAACTGTGACAATAAGAAATCACAATTAACATCAGGAATATACTGCCACTCAAAAGAAATCGCAATAACCATCAGAAATATACCGCCAACTCATAAGAAAGATAACAAAGCCCCAAATAAAGAAGCATACAAAAACCATCCAGTAATAATCACAACGTCGGAGACTTCATCTTCAGCATCAAGCATTTAAGCCTGCCCCAATAATCCAAGGGAAACTTTGCCGCCATAGCTGACAAACCCCGGCTCAACCATCCATCGGGATAATCCTGCCGCTTTAATTCACGCCAAAGCTGCAAAAGAGCCACGGACATTCTGTCCTCATCAGTGTGCGCCAACATCCGAGAAAGCACTGAAACCAAAGTGCTAGCCTTCCTACTTTCCGGGCAAGCTGAGCCCCAGTGAACAAAAGGAAAGGCACGACGCTCATCACAAAGCTGAAGACTACCACGTTTCTCATTCTGCATCATCTGTCGGAGACATATATGTCCATCCTGCACGAGAACTTCCATACCACAATATTCCAGAGCGTTAGGTAAGTCAGGATCAGAACCCGCCACCTCAGTTTGCAAGACTCGCATCCCAGGAGGATAACAGTTGTCACGATAGCGACGTAAAATCCGTCTAATTCTCCGCCACTCTCGATCAGTACCCGTCCACGTGCAAACCATCGCCAAACCGTCATCAGCCTGTCTCACTGCTGACAAATACCGGCGATCCGCACGAACACTCTGCGTAAATTCCCGTTCACCGTAAGCACACACACAAAGTGCTTGGCCCGGACTGTCACAACCGCCCATTCCAACACCTCGTGTCTGACGAACCAACTGTCCAGCAATCCAGACATAATTGTTAGTTAAAGAGAGTAAAAGTGCACGAATAAGTTTACGCTTCGTGAAACGTACAGCAGTCTTCAAAGGAATCCCACGCACATACCACTGTACTCCGCGGCTGCCACGCACATTAACCAGAACGGAATTCTTCCCAGACTTAGCGCACGCAGCTTCCACAATAGAAATAACAGCACGTTCACAACCACGGTGTTCCAGAGTAGAAAACTGGTCCTTCACGTCAAAGCCAAACAGATAAATACCGCGAGCTCCTTGGGCTTTCTCATTAAAACGTCGCACAGCCTGCATCAAACGGTGAGTGCCTCCCAACGTCAACGAGCCCCCCGCTTGCTCCACCATAAACTCAATCGCTCGTCCCGACAAATTCTGCAACGGCGCGATCGGTCCACCACTGTTAGGCTGCACTGGGCGATACTTCTTAAGTTCAACACATTTGTCCTTCAGCAGTGCATAAGTAGCACCAAAAGTACCCGTGCGACGAAACTTACAAACATTACCCAGCATAAATCTGTTAAAGTCGGTCAACATCCCCGCGACAACCTCGGCCTCGGTCCGTCCAGCAGGCTCGAATAACGCAGTGCTAGTCTCGCGTTCGTGAACCAAAATGTCATAATACCGCCTCTGGCATAACAACGCACCCACGCCCGCGTTCCTGTCCAGATACACACGCGCTGTCCCAGCACACAGCCGTTCCAGTACCCGACAATACTCGTTAGCACTGACCGCCGCGCTGTTGTCACCCGCATCAACAGCTTCATCTCGCAGAAAGAAATCTGCCATCCACTGCTGCAGCCTCAGATTCTGTTGCCACTTGAGGGTGGCCTCGCCCTTCAGAGAGTGCTCAAGATCCAGTAATTTTCTGGGCACAGGTCCCACCTCCCAGTCTGCATCCGCAAGCACAATCAGTTCAGGGCACAGAGGTACGTGCCAAGACTCGTCATACCGTGGCTCCATGCTCATCCTCCCTGCGAAGTGCTTTCTCAGAACTGCCAGGTGCGCAGCGGTGATCGGGTACTTCCTCGCAGCTTTAGTGTTCTGGACAATCAGGACGTCCACATTAAAACGTGCACCCGTCGACTTGTCCACGTAGCCCAGAGCTGCCTGCGGTGCCACGAATTTAAACTTGTGCTTCGCCAGCTGCATCAGGCGGTATACACCAGTTTCTTCAGTCCAGTCTTTCCAAGACGGAGCGATAATCACTGTCCTCGACGTAGTCTTCGCCGTACGTGCCGATCTCACTGCATGTTGCACTGTCTGCCAGATACGCTCCACCGTGTATATGGGGTTGGCCAGACTGCAGAAGTGCCAGAGAAAGGAGTACGCATCGACTCCAGCACCGAACATCTCGTCCTCCTTGTAGGGGGTGAAGAAGAACGTGGCATCCAAGTTGAAGTCGAAAGGCGACCCGAAGTATTCCACCAGAAGGTGTAGTACTCGCCGGAGAACGTTTTGATCCTGGTAGTCTGTGATCCAGTAATCCCTCGTAACGCGCTGGTTCCAGAATAACATACGTTTCGCGACATAGCGAAGCAAGTCCAGAAAGTCGACGTGCACGCCCAGCCCCTTCCATACTGCCAGTCGACGTAAAAGAACTTCAAACCTTTCGTACAAGGTCCTCTGGACCATGCTCCCCTCGCTGTTCCTCAACTCCACCCAGCGCAGCAGCTTCCCACCAACTCGTTGTACTGCGTGTGACAGTGTCACCTGCTCCTCACCCTCGTCTGGTACCAGTGTCACAGGTAACATACGAAGAAGAGCCTGGTCACCCACAGTCTTCGCGACTCCAGAGAACTGTACGCCGAACTCCGTACAGGCCCTCTCCATGTCCTTCACGAAGTTCACCTTCACCACTGGCGTGTCCTTCAAGTTTCTGTTCAAGATAGCCAAAGGTCCAGTATGTAGGTCCGTCGTCCTCACACACACGTGTCCGTCAACACGAGGTAGTTCGTTGGAAGCCAAGTGACACAAACACGGTGGAGGGTCTTTTAGTAAGGTCAGTTCACGAAAATTGCAAAATAAATCCCGCAGTTTCATTGAACTCGTCAGCACTGGCATCGTACGTTTCCTCACAAAGACCCTCGCCCGTCTCGGGAGCCCCAAGTCGGCCACCAGTTGGTCCACCACCTTCCGCACCTGCAGCTTTCCCCACTTGTCAGATGGGGGTAGCTTTAGCGGGTAAACACCCTTCATCACAAACCCATACACCACCTTCGCTGCCAAACTGATATGTCCGCGTAGTTTCGCCCGCTTCTCCCATGGGACCTCAGCCCTCACGGCCTCAAATAATCGCACCAGTTGCGCCAGTGTGCAGTTGTATAAATACCTCCGTGTCTCAGGGTGTCTGAGTAAGTGCGTCACCGTTTTCCTCGCCCATCTGTCGTGCACCTGAGTCACTCCTTTTTCAAAGCATAATCTCACCGCACGCCTCCTCACCAGCTGCACACATTCCGCCAGCGTCTGTATGCACCTCGCCCTCTTCCCCTTGACCACCGTCGTGGTCTCCACCTCATTGTGCCCGAACATAAGGGTTACCATTTTCCAAGACGTCGAGTCACCGACCCCAGGCATAATAGTTACATCATTGTCCAACACGTCACCAGCAGCCGCCTTCTCCAGCCAGACCCGCATGTCTGAACCGCAGTAATCAGCTGACGTCACCTGCGAGAAGGTAGACATCCCCGCAGTCGTCCCACGGCCCAGCTCCTTAGCTCGCTCATAGAGCCTCCGAGGTTTTCTCCCGAAACCAGGGAAGATATCTTCCTGGGATTGGCCGGCCCGGGGCCGTGTCACGGAAGCCCGGGCCGAAGGCGGGCCGAAGGAAAAGTTGCGGATGGGCCGAGTCGCATTGAGGGGAAAATCGATAAATTTCCAAAATTTTATCGATTTTTGACAAATTGTCGTACTTAAAATTAAAATTTTGCGCCTGCGGCGGGCAATTTTGGGTTCGGGCCGAGACGGGCCGAAATGTGGCCGAAGTAAATTCCCAATGCGGGCCGAGTCACCTCCGCGGAAGATATCTACCCTGCCCGAAACCCCTGACACAATTACGTCTCCGCTTCGCTTCGGTGGTCCCCCTCGGCTTCACGCCCCTCGTGTTCAGAGTATGCTCCCAGTGCTGGGTACACCTGATCAGCCGCTTCTCCCCCGCATCACAGTCACTCTTCCCATGAAAAAAGCCTAGTGGGACAAATACATAGTTCCACGTACCATAGCTGCGCAGCCATGAATAAAGCTTCTTAGCACCCCATAGCTTCGGGTCCCGTGCGACCCGCAGGTGCTGTTTTACCCTGGTGTAAATACCACTCCAGGCTTTCCCCACATATGATAGGCTCGTCCAGGGTGAAACCAACGTGTACACCGCATAGGTGTCCTCCCCGACATACCATCGCGCCAGCTCCTCCGCCGTCAGTGACTGCCAGTATGGCAGGAACTTTCGCACCCACCACCTCGGTCTCAGCATCGACAGTTTCATAAAAACTAGTCCAGCAAACCTCCATACCATCATAAACTCCGCCTCGAGTTCGTCGGCCTCCTTGTCCTCATTCCAGAAGAGCTCCTCAAGCGCTGCGCGTAACGTCGACTGCAGCATCATAAGGCGGCCCGCGCTCTCCTGGCGTTTCCCGAACTGTCAGAAGTCCAGGAGGTTGATCGCCCCCTTGTTGTTCAGCTTCACCGCGTGCTTCACAATCTGAGGTCGAGTCATTCCCCCGTTCTGCTTGGTCTTGTCCCACCCGTCCGGCAATTTTCCCACAGCCCGTAGTATGTCAATCAGTCTCTTGGTCCCCGCTGCGGCCTTGAACTTCTCTGCCACGTCCTTGTCGTCTAGGGCTGCCATATTCCCGAAGTCCCCGTCATCCGAAGAAGAACTGCTCGAAGAGCTGGACGACGACGAAGAAGAACTGGAGGTAACCGGTCGCGCCCTCTTTTTCTTCTTGCTTTTGCTGGACGATTCCTTACTTGGTTCGGCAGTTTTGGCAGCGGGCGGCGGTGGCGGCGGGGGTGTTGTCAGGAGCACCTGGTTCGCCTGCATCGCCATCTCCAGTTGCTTTTTAATGGAACGCATCTGCGCTTTCCCGTCCTTACGTTTAGCACGTTGTCGGCGTTTGCGCCTGCCTGAGCTGCCGGAGTCGCTGGAGTCAGTGGAGGTGTCATCACTGGAATCCGAAGACGAGGTGAGTTGTTTTTTCGACTTCTTCTTTTTCGCCTTTGCTGAGCCGGACTTCTTCTTTTTCTTTTTGTCCTTCTCCGATTTTCTACCCTTCGAGGCCTCGATAATTTCTTTGTCCTTCTGCCTGAGGGTCTTTTCATTCTCTAGCCTCATCTCCGCACTGACTTTCGCTAGGTTAGCCGTGGTAAGTTGGTCCTGCAGCTCGGCGAATCGGCCTGGTTGACGGGGTCCATTAGTCCAGTTCTGGGCGTAGCCGGGATTGTAGCCAGGGTTGTAAGCCTGTTGTTGATAGGCTTGCTGGTGAGGGGGTGGTGGTGGATTGGGGGGAGGTGGCGGCTGGCCCGCTGGGGCGTTCGGGTGGTACTGCTGCATCGACTGCGGTGAAAATTGTCCGACGGCGTGAGGTGGAAGTGACATATGTCACGTTAGTTCTGCCGGTGTTCCCACACCACAATCGGGACTCAGTCCAGTAGATAAGTAATAGACGAGGCTAATCGCTCAGCAGAATTAGTAGGACAATTTCAAAAGATTAACTTGTCCCATAGCATCACTAAAATATTTCTTCCGGTATGAGTTCACGATCGTGTGTCCACACCCAGCATTGGTTGCCCAGCAGTACATGCAGTCGCAGCCGAAAGGTTTGAAGCTTCGCAGTCAATCGCGTGCTGATAGAGTGTAGTAGAGCACAATAAAGTCCAGGCAGTAATTGATCGTCCCCTGCCCACGATTTAAGTGAGAGCCCCGAATTCCGGGGATTACACACAGTAGGTTGAACTGGTACCTCAGGTTAGAGCCCCAAATTCTTCAATACACCGTCTAGCGTCGACCACCTCGAAATAGTGGCGCGAAAATAACGGGCAAACACGTGCTATGTTTAAGTTATGATATGTTAAGTCTCAGTTTGTACAAGAGAACCACAAGTTAAAACTGTATGCTATATAAACATAAGATTTAATTGTTTTGGCATAGCTCAGACTAGTTTCGTTCCCTGCCTGGAACTCGTCAGTGAGAAAGAAATCACTGTGTGGGCCCGGTTACCACTTATAGTCCTACTAATTAAATCAGATCAAGTCAAAGATACTCAACGGCTCGGAATCTAAACTCATAGTGACAGAGATAAACAACTGTGACAATAAGAAATCACAATTAACATCAGGAATATACTGCCACTCAAAAGAAATCGCAATAACCATCAGATTTCAAAAATAAAATTCGAGTCTAATTTTTTGGCGGAATTCCATTTTATACCTATTAAGGTACCCAGGAAAATAATGCCACACTTCACATCTCTTGTAACACCCTAACAATCTTGTGTGTAGCACCTAGGGGTGTAACTTACACCTTAGAGTTCACATAATAAACAGTGACATACCGAATGCAGTTTTGCTTCTTTCCTTCAAAGAAAAATGCACACTACTCATTTTTGATATATATAAGTGTTACTGATACCTTGTAACACCCTAAAGGCAATGCAGGCGATTAGGGTCACTGTAACCCACACAGCCTGAAATGCCACAAAATATTAGTGAAACACACTGTATTTGGCATTGTAGTCATGCTGAAATCAGCACATTCATGACTAATATTTCGGGCTACAACCCAAGAACTGTAGGGCAACATCCCAAAAACCGTATAGCCGCTTCCTATAAGGATTGCATGCTACCTAATGAGGTATATAGGCACTTGACAACAATTTATCGACAGACAATTTGCTTCTCAGCTGGGTATATCACCATCAGAAACATCATCATTCTCAGTGGGGTTGGCTGGAGGAAGCCAATTACCCTGTACATCCTATCTTCCCAATGCTACATTTACGTTGGGTAAGTATAAGGATTCAGTGGATCTATATGTTATTGATATGACACCCTTCACAGTCATCCTGGGACAAGATTGGTTGGAGAGGAGAAATCCACATATTGACTTTCAGTCCAAGAACATGACGATCACCAAGACACACTCTTCAGGTTCCAATGTTCGCACAGTTCTATCCAGAGTTGAATGGCTACTGCCCGGTGGTATGGTACTGTCACAAGTACCAAAATGTATGCTTTATTATTGGGCACTAGAGGGGGTGTATGAGTCCCATGAAGGTTTTGAAAAATCATTTAGGACCCTTTTGAATTGTTATTGATGCTAAAATGTACTCTCGTGAACTTTAGGTATGTGTATGATTGTGCGGTGTACTTTTGGGGGGTGTAACGCCATAAAATTAATTAAATTTTCTGGTACTGTCACAAGTACCAAGCGTGCGGTGACTTAAAAGGGCACGCTATGTGGTCACGAGGTGGTATGCATGATGTCACATTTCATTACTTGGATGTATCCTAAGGGGTCGTCATGCGTTGTGCCATTTGAACGTCTTTAACGCCAGTATTGGGATTCAATAACACCCAAGGGTGTGAGTCATAAATTAGCCCTTTAGCATTGTTTGTAGTAATATCGGGAGCGGTTTCGTACTTAAGTTCCATGTGTAGAGTCCAAGTACGGCAACTTCTCATGCATGTAAAGGTTTTAAAAAATCGATATATGGGTTTACTTTTGATGTCCTAAAAGCTGGTGAGGCGATCCGACGTTATAATATACTTATTTCATAGTTTTAGTGCAACGACTAGGCTCCAAAATCGACGATAGCCCTCACACTTAAAGGAATATTGAGTTGGACCATTTGGTGGAGATGGGATGTTTAGCATGTCGCAATTTCTGGCTACTGCCCAACGATCCTTGTGACAGGACTGGAATCGCGTCCGGTCCTTTCACAAGGACTGACTTTTCGGGAATTTCGTAAGCCGTCCTCTTGGCGTTCCGAGTGCACCCGACCCGGAATGTTAGTTTCCAATGGATGACCTATACTATGTGCCTTCACGCGCTATTGACAGGATATCGTCATGAAATGAGTATATCCAGAGCATTTGAATCATGTACCCTATCATTTTTCACTTGCAACTTTCGGAGGACGTTAAAAAACACACCATGCCTTTAATAATTTTTATTCAATTGAATTCTATGTCTCACAAGCCCGCCAACCTTCCAATATATATCCTAACATCATATCCAATCATACGCAAAAGATTATGCACGTTCTCAGTGTATATTGGGTCGTATATCCACTCTCATATATCGAGTGCTCGTATATCCACTCGTATATCCACTCTTTTATGCAGCAAAAACTTTCTTGAAGGCTTGAATAATTTTGTCGAATAGCATCTGCATTATTCACGTATGGTTGCTAGCACATTGTAGTGTTCATATATATTAATATACATATCAATTGATTTTTTGAGCTATTAACATCACCATAACTGGCAGTATTGTGCATTGCATGTACTCTAAAAATTATGGGTTGACATATTTTTTTGGTCCTAATATGCACATGATCCAAAATTCCGTGAGTGCATGCTATTGTGAGCCATGACTGCGGAAGTATCATGGCTATCTATGAGATGGTACATATTAGAGGACACTATTGGGTCATAAACATGATATGTTTAATTGCTAGATGCATTTGGAGGCCATCTAGTAGGTGTACGCGGCTTCGGGCACTCCGGTCCTTGTGAAAGGACCGGCATTTTTATTTAATGTTCGTCGGTACTACCCCCGCGTTGCATTCCTCTCAAGCACATGCCCATATCGAATATAGCACCCAAAAGAGGTTCGTAATAAATTCTTGGACACCCAAATATGATGTCAAAACACTCAAATATCAACTATATCGAAAAAACGCGGCGGATAGCCCCAAATCAGTTCGGTCCTTGTGACATGACCGTGATTTTGGGCAGTAGCCATTTCAGTGACGGGCAGTATGCCAACTGCCCCATGATCATATCCATCATTGGCCATGCTATACAATTTCAATTTGAGTTATCGCTGGGTTGATTTGTGTCAGGGTTATGACCGATGACATATGTGTCATACATGTCATACGTGTCATACCTGTCATGTCATGTCATGTCATATATTATTATGACAGTCGGTCATGTCATATATTATTATGACAGTCGACAGTATGGTCGATCATGACTGTACAGGTCGAGTCGCGTCATACATTTATGACAGTCGTCAGTACGGTCGACTATGACATATACAGTCGTACCATTTGTCATTCACTCACCTTGAGTGACACCTGTCATTGAGAGGCCAGGTTGTGGCATCGAGATGACAAAGCAAGATGAAGTCTTGAAGAACTGAAAGTGTTCGGAGAAAACTCATCTTCGCTTCTAGCATGTTCTGAACAAGCATGCGAGTATCATATGGCTTATTCGTTCAGCCGATACTGATTGTTCAACCAATGCCTTGGGTTCACAACCCAATTGTGGTGGCATCTATGAGATGCGGGGCATTGCGTAAAATGAGGTAGCGTTGGGCTACAGCAGTCACTTCTGAAGAAGCACTGCACTCATATCCACACAGACGCTGCGTGAGCTATTAACGTTCCATAATAGCCTCGCTATATATCATATATCATATCGCTTCCAAGCGAACCCTTAAGAGTGGTATTCTAATCGTCCACGCGACGAACGAGGACCTAAGTGTGCAGTGCAGCAAATAGAGATATATTGTATTTTTGTGTGTACAACAGGTTCGCGGATCGCGTATACATACAGGCGTCCGCAGTCGCACATATAAGATATATATCGCATAAATACACTCGCTGCGGAATAAACAGCGGACGAAGTGCGCGGGAGATACCGTCGCTAATACTTACGCTCGCATAATCACCGTCAGAGTATAACAGCGCGAAGAGGTATGCATACAGCATACAAATCGCATACATATGCTGCTATCATTCGCAAAATTGCACGATATGCGACATACTGACGCGCAGATGAACAAATCGTCATCAGTGTATGTTCCGTACGCGAAATGGCATTCATATCGTATGCCATACAAACCTGCGACAGAGATATGTTCACTATTTGCAGCGCGCACATCAGCGACTTTGATAAATCGCTACTCGCACTAATTTTCAGTGCAGTATACGCATCAAAATCTTGTCATTTTAAATGGTTGCAAAAATCACTCATTTTGCTTGACAGGATATACATACACCTGCTAGATTCATCATGAACAGACGATGCGCGATGATGGTATACATATATGCAGCATGCTACTTAAAATCTGTGATGCTTGCACATAAGAGATGATGTTATCCATTTACTGGCAGATTTACATACAAGTTTGCAATCACATGGGTGTGCATCATATGCTGTGTGTGTAGCCACACACACACACATATAAGTAGATGAAATCAGATAAATATGGACGCTGTGCAATCACATGTCTGTAACTATATGTTGTGTGTGTAGCTGAATCTGTGATATCACACACACACACATGCACACTTGCAGCATATACTATCCATCGCATGCAGCGATATGTACCATGCATTATTATACCATGCAACTATACCATGCAGCATATTCCAATGTTCTGATGACCACACAAATACTTTTGATCATCAGCATTATACTTATCAGCAGCACAGTGACCTGTGCACAACATGTGTGTGCAGATCAGCACACACACACATACACTCATTTCACTTACAGCAATCATTAATACACAGTGCATATACTTCTATATCATGCACACATTTTATTCTGAATGATTGCAATGTTGTAAATGTTACATACTTTATTATATTGAACAGCTTGATCACGATAACAGCTGTATTAAATAGAGCATAAGCATATTGCAGTGAATGCTAAACTATATTAGAATCCATGTTGCAAAGGGTGCCTGACAGTAATCATAACACCATAATTAGTTTGTCGTGCCCTGGTGGAGCCGAGATGCTCTCCAGGTAACACGTACATTCTATGGTGGATTACTTGAAGGAATGCTCACCTGAGCTTCATGTGAAATTTATCAGCAACTCATATCGTAATGAGACTATCATGGAAATACAACAATCCCTAAACTATATATATCATGTTAGATATAATCAGTACGTGGTATGCTGACAATCTGCATGATAAGCTGTTAGGATATTGTGATATCCATAAAGATCTTGCAAAGTGTGTGTAAGTAAACACACACACACAATAGTACTAATCAGCAGTACTATACACTGCACAAACACTAGCATTCATGTTGACAATACACTGACTCCAAGTGTAATGATTAAGTATTGTATCAATACATAATACATAGATTCCACTTCCAAACACATGTGCGTGGAAGTGTCAAGTGATGGCGATAGATATGGGACAGGATCAAATAACATGCTGAAGGGCTGGATGGAGATATCTCCAGACCCGAAGGCAGTATACAGTGCTCAAATAACAGCTGGTCACTGTTGAGCACTGTCCACTCGTCATTCCACACACTATCGCTGGAGCAACATCAATATCTACATTGCATTCTGACAGTTGATACAGATGATCACTTCACATGCATGTACCAACTCAGATCAGCAACCATACATGAATTGACAAAAGGTGGTTGTGGACATACATATACACAAACAATGTGTTGTGTAAAAACTGCTTAGATTACATCTAGCAGTGTCCAGATGTATTTGAACATAGAGATATCACTTGATATACTCGTTGTATACATCCAAATATATCTTAGGATCTGACACAACTGTGAATTCATTACAGTTGATATATCTTAAATATCACCAGAGAGTGCATTTGCCTCCATGGGTTTAAATCAGTAAAACCCAGAAATGTGATCAACCACAGATGTTGATATACAGTATAATTCACTTTTATGCCATGAAATTTGTCATGTGCAAAGGAAAAGTGATTTATAGTGCTTCTGTACTTTGCAGTCCACACACACACAGAGATATGTATATATATATATATATACATATAGCCAAAAACGGCCAAAATAGGTAAAATCCGTTTGCGATAGATTTGAAAATTGAAAATCGGACCCTATTTTATTTGATAATATGATTTTATACCTATTGAGGTATGAGAAAATCATAATGACACATGTCATATTTCGTGTAACACCCTAGATATTAGGTGTGTAATATATAGGGGTAAACATATTGGCTGTAACACTAAATCGGTCAAAATGCTGTACGTGTAATCTTTTGCAAATTCGGGATTGATTTTTTTTGCTATAATGGATATTTATCTATCAAATAACAATCCCTGAAAGACATAACACGTGTAACACCCTGTAACACCCTAATATTTGAATGTGTGTGTGAGGGGTATAACGTACCCTCTGAAAATCACCTAACATTCACTTAGGTATTGAATGCAGTTTTGCTTAAAAATCTTGGCAAAATCGTTATACTGCTTATTTTTTACCTGTATTAGGGTTACTGATATCAAGTAACACCCTAAACACTGTATTGGGTAATAGGGCCACTGTAACCACACATGCCCTAAAATGCCGCCATTATTTGGAAAAACTTCGTTTTTTGGCATTATTATATCATGCTAAATCATCATAGACATGATAATACTTTGGGCAACAACCCTAAAACTGTAGGGCAACAACCCAAAAACTGCAAGGCTACAACCCAAGGACTGTAGGGCTGCAACCCTAAAACTGTATGAGCCGCTTCCTATAAGGAATGCAAGCTATAAACTATAAGCTATAAGGTATATAAACAACTGACTGCCTATGTGTTCACACTTCCTCAAGGGGGGAAGAAGGTGGATAGGATTCACACATATCCATTTCATATTCCGATTTGGTGATTTCTGATGGATTGCTTTTGATAAAATCACTGCATCCACAAATAACGTTGAAATCTGTACAACGTTAAATCCACTATCACTAATAAAGTGTAAACTTGGATGGGAAACTATATCCCAATGACTATAAGTTGACTCTTGCTCAGCATTTACATTCTCGAGTAAGTTTGGAATGCTGAACTATATACATAACATATAACCTGATACCATGCTTAATTGCATTTCCTGGATCAGAAGATGATAGTTATATAATGTATATATATATATCCCACCTGATGCACTTTGGCACTATAGCCGTACATAAGAGTGGGAAGGACAAGTGCATCGCTGTAAGACTGGTTGATATAGTCCCAGTGTTGAAGGCAGAATTTGGCACCCGAATAACAGCTGATAACTGTTGGTGACCACCATGTAAGACCTTCCAAGCGTAACTCCTTTGTCCTGAGATGCAAGTGAATTGTTCATAATATGTTGACATCACATAAAAGCATTTTGATAAAAACCCTATATATTCACATGAGTTGTCATCACTACAATGACATGGGTTTTTGAATCGTCGAAATGAGTATAACTCCGATGAATTCATTAGTACAGAATAAGCTGTTGAGATTATTCCTCCGGCTGGATTGCAATCATTCACAATCCCTGTACATTCCGGTGACAAAATATTGCACTGGACTGATCACCACATTGGTATAATCTGTGATATATAAGTCACCAGAGATAGCATTTGCAATCAGCACAATGCTGTCCAGACTCACAAAGATGAGTAACATATATTCTCAGATATAATAAATAGAGGCACAATGTGACCTACGCTAAAATCGCGTATGCTCGGGCACTGTATTGTGACCTGCGCTAAGATCGTGTATGCATGGACACAACATGACTCGTGCCAATGACGTGGACATATTTTATGCCACGATATCACATCTGAAATCAATCACTCAGAGAGAAGGTGTTGACATCAGTATAGCACCATTATACATATAGTCATGAGGATTTTAAAGAAGACATAGTCTCTCCGATATTGACAAACATGGTACATATATATATATATCCATGCTCTCTGATCATATATTGACATCCCACAGCATACGATGATGGTAATAACAAACCACTTCGCTGCTGGAGGGTAGTGTTGTATTTTATACAGCACATGCATGGGCACTATATGACCCACGCTGATGACGTGAATTCGGGCTGCATCCCAAAGACTGCGATGCACCTTTGGTGCAATGGGCTGCAACCCGAGAACTGCAATTCGGCTTCATAGTAAGCTATCACGTCATCACATAAAGGTCGGACCTTTGTTGTATTTGAACGGCGCTTGACAACCGCCTAGCAATACACTTCCTTGAGGGGGGAAGATGGTAAGCTAAAAATACAACTAAAAACCAAATAAATAATAAAGATAAAATATAAAATAAAACAATTAAGTTGCATCATCGTTTTTGTTTTGGTAAGCCTGACTATATACAGTCAAACCATGCAGAACTCCATGAAAGTTGACACATACATCAACCATGACATTCATATGAGCTTGATTTTGAAGATCTAGACATTATATACATCCAGTCTAGCATATATCCAGACTAGAATTGTATATTGACACGGTGCAAGCACTATAGCCTCTGCCACCGATGATCATTGAAAAGGGCAACCATTCTTGATATTTCATACATATCATCTGATAGTATCATTAAAGGTGTCAAGAGTACTCAATGTAATATGCAGGCTACAGCCTGAGTACAACACCTAGAAGGTCGAAGCCACTGAGCTGACCAATGCAGCATAAATGCTAGCTGCCTTGAAGGCTATACAATAAGCCTATTGTCCTTATGTCTTGATATGTATCCGTGTATTGACATCTCTTTGAGGTAATTATGCCTACTGAATGAGCCATACCAACCATCTTGTCTTCATTGATCATTACATATCTGATCATATCGCCATTGAGCAATGCCTATTCTGTGAGATTATATATCACGAGGCATTTCATTAGTGCACAATAAACAATTGAAGTGCAACACAGATCATCAGCTCTACATCATACCAAAAGGTTGAGTTGTTGTCAATTGAATTTTTTAGACACCATTTTTCAGAGGTCTATTCATCATAAAAGACAGAGTCTGTGCAATCATGGCTATTCAGCCTCCGACATAGCTGCATAGCTATTTAGCTTATGACCCAACCGTTGTTAAGCAGCCTCTACGCTTTATGGCTGAAAAGTGGCAAGCAATCTCTTCGGTCATTCTTGGGCATAGAGCAATCAAGCACAGCCAATCCAGGATGTTTATCCCAAAATTCTCTACGAATTATTCATATCTTCTATGTGTCATATGAAACAACCAATATACCACCCTATGATGAAAGTCATCTCCTTCAGTGGTGATTTTGCATAATGACTTTCTTGCTGTTTATTTTCTTCTCATGCTGCAGGTCTGCTGCATCCCTGTGTGATTCGTCCTAGATGAAAGAACAAGACAAGTTGAAGCCAGTTTTGCTTTTGGATGAAGAAAGCTCAGAAGAAGAAGTTACCAGCAAGTTTCGTAGCCGGTACAACGTTCCGGATGAAAAAGTAGCAAAGAGGCGCTTGCAGAATAAGAAAAACGCTGAGCGTGATGCCAAAAGACGTAAGAAACAATGTCCAGAGTGGATGTTGGACAGTCAATGGTAGCTTTAGCTAGAAAAGTACATTAGATTCAGATTCTGAACATTTTAGTGGACTTGAATGCACTCAAATTCGTACTAAGTTGCAATTGTCCAAAGTTTTATTCTGACATCACTATTTATTTGTGGAATAGCATACAATGGTATAAACCATCCACATATAGATTGACATCATATTTGAAATTTCATATCATTTTGTCACATAAGACAAGCATGCTTCATTGAGGAATAAAGACTCTTTGAAAGCTCATTCGGGAATGTATAGAAATTTGTTGCCTCATCCATTAGGCCACGAAGTCTTGGAAAACCTGCAATCTGCATACGGTCTCCAAGCACAGTTCATCCTCATTCTGGAAAGTGACAGAAATTTTATAGTCATAAAACAAGTCACAATTCTATCGGATTGAAATGACACATTCATCATTCATATTTCTTTATCATACCAAGTCTCTGAATAGAGTCTGCCCAAAAATAAAATGGGCACCATTGAGATAAGTGATCATGTGCTGAAGAATATACACATATCACTAGGCAATGCCATGTTTTATTCATAATAAAATGACATGTCAGCCATCCATCAACTACGAAAATACAACTCGTAGTAAGTTGTTGTCATTACGGACACTTCTTGATTGACTCTCCATTAGCTTCGATACCAAAGTTAACTTCGGTACTGATTTCTTTGTTCATCATGACAATCATTATCCAGAACCATTGTCTAAGTTGGGTACACTATAGTAACCCTGAACTGACAAAGTATGTGGGCTGCAACCCAACGACTGCATTTGACATCATCTGGCATTTGCCACATTCAAAAACGTCAGGCATATTGCCAATATGACGTAGAGAGAATCAATGTTCAGATTGACATTGTTGCTTCTAAAGCATTCGATAAGCATCTCAATCTTATTCACATAACATAATGATTGAATAACATCCTCCATCACCATCTGATTGGTTTGATACATCTCTTTTTGCAAGGGGGAGGAAGAGTATAGATTCATTCATTTTCATACAGCTGCCACACCTTACATCATTGTGATTTTGCTTGGAAAATTAAAGATCCTATCAAAAGTTCCAGCATCTGTGTATAGCAGCCATAAAGTTGATGACACGGTACATCATGCCGATTGAAACATCAAATGAAGTCTTATTTGACTTATTGACACATAAAGTTCATTATGAAGAAATCATAGATGCATATTTCTCCGGCTCTATCATAGTATATGAAGGGCATTGACATAGGAGAACGATGGTTTTTCAAATGTGAATAAGCTATATTGTAAGCTTACGACCATCACTTTGACGTCAACAGCCTGAGATGCTGATTGTCGAAATTCAAGAGTTGAAGGATTCGATGAATCAACCTTGATACATGTGTTTTGATTGATAAATTGTTGATCCATGGTTTTTCCCCAAATCTAGAAAAGCTAACACACAAGTTGTTGCCAATGTCTTGAGGAAAGCATCTGAGCAAAGAATTGCTAGTTGTGCCATTAGGCATCGAATTCCATGAACAGCAAAGCCGAGTGAGTAAATCCGCCACTCTAGCTATTTGCCCGTCATTCCTTCCAAGTTCATGACAAGAGACAATTCATCAAAGTCATACACCAATGCATAAGTCACATGCATGGTTGCACAGTTTGTATCCGGATGCCATTCCATCAAGGTTAAGCATCTTGACAGTAACTCTGGCCAACCAAAAGCCTTCCTGTCTTCGGATATCTTGAGCATTCTCATTTCCAGTTCCATTATGGACTAGGAAGCATCATGACTGTGCCTCGCCAGGACACTAATCCTCAAAGCCGCACACTTGAGGCGAGCTTTATGAGACAGTGACCTTTGGCTTGTGGGGCGTCAACCCCTTATCAAATCCTGAACACTTGTTAACACCTGATAAATTTATCATGATGCAACTTAAGTGGGATTATAAGTTCCACATAATCATATTGTTTACGTATGCTGAAGGCATAACTGCCGCATATGATCACAATAGGTCGCAGCTTCTATAACATTGTGGCTTCTGAGTCAAAAGCTGATAGCCAATGACTTTTGCCAATAAATGCCGACCTAAAAATAATTAGGCCGTGGAAACATATACCCAAGAGGTTTTCATCCATCGGTCGTATAAATATATCAGGGCTGCATCCCAAGAACTGCAGGGCTGCATCCCAAGAACTGCGATGCATCTTCGGTGCAATGGGCTGCAACCCGAGAACTGCAGGGTTATATCCCTAACATTTTTTACCCTGCATCAAATTGACATGACAGGAGCAGGAATTGATCCTTCCTTGCTAAGGTGTAGTGAGCCTTGTATAAATCATACCCTTACACAGATACGCATATGCGGGTACCAATATCTGTGAAAAAAACTGCTAAATGCTACCTTTGCCAAAACCGTGGTTTGTCATCGGATTCTTGGCCAGTCATCCGAAGCTACCGGAGATATCGACTGAGGTAGACGGAGTTGTGATCCTAAGTTGTGCTTGACAAACATAACTAAATAAATTTCACATTAGTACGTGGCGAATCCATTCTCACTCATCGCGATAGATGTTCGTCAAAGCGTGCGTACTGGACAAAATATTGAGGAGTTGAGCAGACCGGTAAAGGATTATAAGTCCAATTCCGTTAAGCAGGGCCGCTCCGTTTGCATTAAAACAAGCCCCTTTGTTCGTTTATTATCGAAATCGGGCTCCCCATCACCGCCTAGGATCCTCCAAAGTAGCTTAAGGAGGGGAGGAAGAGTTGGGTGCACTATATCAGGCCGAGAATCGTTCGAATATAATTCGTTATAATCGTGGGATCATCGATCGCGCAAAGCGACGACGGCTAGCGCAAATAATCCGTAACGTAGACTTCGGATGCTTTGAATCGTCTAGCACATACATGATAACGTGTGGATCAATCAGTAATCCAGCGTAGGATTGTATCGCAAAAACGCTCTTCATTGAACCTTGGAACGTCACTCAACGATACGATTTCCGGAAAGGTGGGCTGCATCCTAAGGACTGCATGGCAAAATGCCTAAGGTGAGGGACTAAAGTGGACTCAGTTCCCCCCAATAACCTAAAAACACCATGAGGGACGCCTCAAATCGGTGTAAGAAGACTGGTACCAGCAAGAAGCGACAACAACAAAGACATTAAAGACATATACAAAGGTATGCCCGTTGTGAGGACACAACTCTCTTAAGAGGGGAGATCTGTCAGGGTTATGACCGATGACATATGTGTCATACATGTCATACGTGTCATACCTGTCATGTCATGTCATGTCATATATATTATTATGACAGTCGGTCATGTCATATATTATTATGACAGTCGACAGTATGGTCGATCATGACTGTACAGGTCGAGTCGCGTCATACATTTATGACAGTCGTCAGTACGGTCGACTATGACATATACAGTCGTACCATTTGTCATTCACTCACCTTGAGTGACACCTGTCATTGAGAGGCCAGGTTGTGGCATCGAGATGACAAAGCAAGATGAAGTCTTGAAGAACTGAAAGTGTTCGGAGAAAACTCATCTTCGCTTCTAGCATGTTCTGAACAAGCATGCGAGTATCATATGGCTTATTCGTTCAGCCGATACTGATTGTTCAACCAATGCCTTGGGTTCACAACCCAATTGTGGTGGCATCTATGAGATGCGGGGCATTGCGTAAAATGAGGTAGCGTTGGGCTACAGCAGTCACTTCTGAAGAAGCACTGCACTCATATCCACACAGACGCTGCGTGAGCTATTAACGTTCCATAATAGCCTCGCTATATATCATATATCATATCGCTTCCAAGCGAACCCTTAAGAATTTGGATCCAAAATTTGTTCGAGAAAAAATTCGAAAGAAGCGCAAAGATTTTGAAGACAAGTGGGACACTATTTTGCAACACAAAACTCCAAGTTGGTGGCAATATGCATATACTAGGAGGGGTACACGTGACCTATGGACCAATGGGACATACGGCAACTCAGTTGGGGTCATAAAGGTGATGGTATAACCTGGATAGCACCATCAGCATGGAGGAGGACAACAACAAAAATTCTAGCGTTTTGGTACTTGTGATAGTACCAGATTCGATTCTGGTACTATGACTAGTACCACTGGGCAGTAGCCATGAAGATACTCAGAAATCAGATGGCCTTCCTGAAATGGAATTGGTCAGTGCTACCACGATGAGAAAGCACCTGCGACGTATACGATCCAGTGGGTCGGCTGAAGAAGCCGTAGCTTATCTCTTTTTTCTCTCAGAGGTTGATGGTGAAGTGGTCATGACAGCAACTGACTCAGACACTACCATGGAAGACCCAGAGGTCACAGCAGAACGTGATCGTGTCAGAGAAGACTTTTCAGATATTTTCCAGGAGGATCTTCCAACTGGCCATAGGCCAGAACGGTTTGAAGGCGGATATCATCGCATCAACATTGAACCTGCGCATAAGCCACCATCACAGCCGGTTCGAACTATTCCAGTGCCTATGATGGGGGAGCATTTTACACATCTGCCGAGGTTACGGGGTAATTTTTTGAAAATTCTAATTTGTTTTTGGCAAATCTCTCAAAATGATACCTTCGGAGCATACGCTTGTGGGCCGGTTTTGCATGCACGAAATGCCTTTGTATTCATGGATGTTTTTGGGGGGGGGTCGGGGGTTGCGGGTAAACTTTGTGATATTACGTGGCTCGTTCTTATGCGTTTCCTTACAAGCACAAGTTGTGGAATTGGTATGTAGAACACCCCTTTATTCATACATTTTTTTATCAGAGGCTTTAAGAGTATACGTCAAAGACAATAACTTTTCATCAAACACACCAAAAGTACACGTGAAACATTTCAGAGCAAATTTCTAATAACATAGTTACCGTTCGATCACTCAGTTTGGCAATTTTTGCACCTCAATACTAAGGCAGTGTAGCTGTCTCTTCTCGACTCATGCAAAACATTCCTTAGGCGATTGTTACACCTCAATACCAACGCAGTGTAACTGCACCTTCTCGACTCGCGTAAGACTTTCCCATCGGTGTTCTCGATCACTACAAGCTGCTATGAGTAATTACCTCTGAGTACCATTCTTGTGCTGCGGCAAAAACTGTGTCCTACAGTTCTCCATCCTTAGGGACCTTCCCGCTTACCGGAATATCCAAGTACACTAGATATCAGAAAGTCCCGTACTCGTGTGGATAAACTGTATAAGATAAATAAACCCTAAGCTAGATATACCCGGAACGGTCTCGGACGGTCTCGAAGTCTAGCCTACCTGTGACACCGCGTGTGTCACAGTACGAACCTACAGATCAGTCAGCAGTCCAGTGTTGGTCCTAGGGATCTGTCATAGGGGCCTGACCGGGACTCCCAGTCAGGGCTGCCTATACAGATTTCAGCACACCACCCCAGCACTGTGGGTGGTGACTGGCTAGGAGAGTCAGAAAATGTACGATGTTAGCGCAGTGGAAGCGTGGTGGGCCCATAACCTACCGGAATATCCAAGTACACTAGATATCAGAAAGTCCCGTACTCGTGTGGATAAACTAAGATAAATAAACCCTAAGCTAGATATACCCGGAACCGTCTCGGACGGTCTCGAAGTCTAGCCTACCTGTGACACCGCGTGTGTCACAGTACGAACCTACAGATCAGTCAGCAGTCCAGTGTTGGTCCTAGGGATCTGTCATAGGGGCCTGACCGGGACTCCCAGTCAGGGCTACCTATACAGATTTCAGCACCGCTTACACTTGGCATCATTCCACGTTACTCATTCACGAAACGTTAACGCGCCAGACTTCCGCAGTAGCTCAGCCGTCAACTCCACATCGGGGTGCACTTGGATGTCGGTAGGCTTTGGAGCAATCTGAACATACTTAGTTGGGCATCACCCGGGTGCAGCAAGCATGTGACACGCAGAACTGGAACTTGCTCTCATGCCATGCACCATTTACCTGCCTTTTCCCCTGCACCACCACCCTTGGTGCGTCGGCTTCCAACACAGGTTGCTTCACAGGTTTGCCGTCATCCTTGGTTCGTGTCTTCTGTGTGGCACACCCTTGACCTACGTTCAAGGCGGCAGCACATGACGCCTGACGACCAGATCCAGGCACCAGCATCCACTCACCCTGTTTCAGTCCAGTACCACCCGCACCCACCTCCGACGTACGAGGAGTGATCTTCACCTTCTCCAGTTCCTTCAGAATGTAATCCACTTCCTGGACGGTGAACCCAGCTTGAACGTAAAAGGCGTGCCCCGGAGAGAACTCCGCTTCCTTCAGCACAAAACATATATGCACGCACCAGTGCACCGCGCTGCTACGGCCATGCCTGCCCATCAAGTTCGTCCATGCCTTGCAGCTGCAAGAGACGCGTTGCTTTCGGACTTGGGACGCCCCTCTCTCTCCGAAATGAATGTCCCGGGCAGCATCCAGGTACCCGAAGACCACCGTCTGCGAACTGCCTCCCTCCACCGCAACCGTGAAGGCCCTGTCCAAGACCCCGTTCACCACGTTGAACCTGGTCAGGCGTGGAGTGGGTGCTCCCACTTGCAGCACCTTCAGCTCTGTCTCTCCCAGAAAAAGCTCGGTTAGCATCTTTGCCTGGCCTTTGGTGGCTTTCAACCGGTAGGCAACTTCCGCCTGAGTGCCAACCGACATCCGTGAGCCCAACCGGTCCGTTGAGTGAATGTGTGCCTCCATCAAGTACTCCACCACCAACGCCTTGTCAACCCGGGAAGAAAGCTGCCACGACCGATCAGCGGAGGGGTTGTTGCGATCAGGATCGACTGACCACTCCCACGCACCGCTTTCCGGAATGCGACGAGCCATCCGAATGCAGGGCTCCGCGTCGGTCAAGTCTACGGTCAAGCGCCTCTTCTTCGGAAACGAACGCCGTGTGTCCGGTCGATGGTTGCGATGCTCCGACGTGTCCGGAGTTTTCTCCAAGTAAGTTTCAGAGAACTCCTGCAGAACATCATAGCTGAAGTGACGTCCCCGACGAGCCGCTTGACACTCCTCGCGACGTTCTTGGTAGAGAGCTCCGGTACGCCCGTGTTCCCTAGCCTCATGACCACCAGCCAACATGAATTCCAACCTCCAAGATTGTTGGATGAAGCTGACAATAGTCACTGAGAAGAACTCGGACATGGTCACGATTTCTCCGAATACCTTTTTGTCACGTCCAATCAAAGGCTCGGCCAGGTTTGCACCCTTATTCTTGAAGAAGTGCATGCAGCGCTGGGCTTCACGCTCGTAGAAGGCAAGGAACTGGGTCAAGTTGTCCTCCACGTCCTTTCGTGACTGTTGCTCGATGAAAGTCACCAGGGCTTTACGACTATCCATGACCTGCTCATTCCCCTATATCGTTAGTGGCGAAGGGTTTAAAAGGGGGTTGGGGATAGTTTTAGGGCGTTACATTACCTTTCGAGGGGATAAAGCGTGTAGCCAGGTGTAGGTTAAGTTCATGAATTGCTCTTCCTCGAAATCGTCGGTCAGCCACTTGCAATGCACACCAACTGCCTTGGCCACATGAAGCTCGCAATCCTTCTCGATGCATTCGCCCTCTTCGTTCGTGATCCGAACCCCGCGACGTTCCTTCTCAGGAAGATGTTTGTTGAAGTGCAACCGTGCTCCAGCCCACCCGCCTCCTCCGCTGTCCCGCACCAACATGAACGGATGAAACTCCGGTTTTCCTCCGTTGAACTCTTTTTGGCACGCGTGCTTGTCCAGGAAATTCCCCGAGAAGTCTTCCTGGTGCCTTACGGAAATTACATGGTCACAACCAGCCCACATCTTTGCTTCGTCCTCCCCTCTTTCTCCACCGGGTAAAGGGAAGGTAGCTAGCTTCAGTATACCGATGCCGTGGATCACCGTGCACATCTGTCGAAGACATTTATTCTCAGAATGTTTTGAGTAACAACGTGTTATTTTGGAAACTTGGAGGTGAAAACAAACCATACCTGCTCAACTGCTGAACTCTTCACACAACTATGCCCCGCATCGGAGTAACATGCCGCGGTGTTGAAGGGAGGTTTGCCGATGCGCCGGTCCATCAGCAACATGATTTCAGCCGGACACCATGGAATGTCCAGAGGAGACATGAAGAACTTGAGGGGATGGCGGTCGAAGTGGAAGACTCTCAAGTTCTTCTTCTTCAACATGCGATCCAGTTCTCCCCACTCGATGCCCGCATCCTTCTGCATGGGGCGCTTCCCGGTGTTCGCCTTGGCTTTAAGGACTTCCTCTTTGACTGCGCGTTGGTCTTGAACTCCCTCGCAACCTTGAAGACATCTTCCAGGGACCCTTCGTCAGAGGAAAGCATTTTCTGGAAGGCTTCCATTGTCGCGGCAGCTTTCAGTTTTTCTCCACTAGCGTTCCCAAAAGTCGGCACGACTTTCACAATCGCTTCCTGCGTGTCGGGTGAAAGAATTGCTTTTCCTTTTTTCTGCACAGGAGTGCAAGTGTGCACACCCTTGTGCTCGAAAAATAGCAGACACCCTGTTACGTCCTCCAGCTCGACACGTGCAGCGATGGCACGAGCGGAACAAGCAACGTACTCGGTAGGGGTTTGGCACTTGGGGCAAGCCGGACCATGCACCTGTAAAGCACGAAGTTTATTTTAGGAAGCTACCCAAGCTATCGGTGGAAACAAAGGTTTGTGTTTCACGAAAACAGAAATATATACCTTGTGCCCAAGGAAGTCCTCCTCGTTTTTACCGGTCGTGCGCGACATTCGCTTCACGAAGTGTTTGCCTCCAACTTGAAAGAACACACACTCCTCGTCTTTACAGACATATTCACCCAGGCAGTGCATTGAACGAGCCAGAACATTATGTTTACCGTAAACGTCGCTCAGTCCCTTCCAAGTAGTCTTCCCAGCCTCCGACCAAGTTCGGTTGTTCACGAAGAAATCTAGTTGAAGTAAAGGTATACCTTTCCTCCCTCCAGTGAGCTCGCCTTTGAAGTGCGTACCGAAAAGTTTCGAGCCGTCAACGTCAAGTGGGACTTTAGAGGTGTGCGAAACTCCAACTGGCCAGATAATTTTCGCGGAAACATTGTTAGTACTGGCTGCGTCGTTTTTGAAAGGTTCCGAAGCACAGCTTGCCTTGGAACTCTCGCCAGTGATTTTCAAGTCTACAGAATCGGAGTCGCTGTCTGAGTCTGACTCGGACTCAAGGACAGGTATGATTTCTTCCTCTGGTTCCGAAAACTCGATAAAAATCTGGTAAAGGTGTTCTGGAACAATGGGCAACAGCAAGTGAGTGGCGCTGGGGAATGTCACCAGCAACCTGGCAGTGACTGTGCCATTCACTTTGACTGAATCACGTCCAAACCCACTGACTGCCTCAAATGGCAACCCAAGCTCATGAGCCACAAGCGTTGTCAAGGTAGTGCTCAGAGCCGCGTTATCAGGGCTGGCTTTCAGGGTGACGAACTGCACAAGACGCTGGATTAAATTGAAGTCCACGTCACAAAATCTGGCGACAGTATTCAAGGCCTCACCAAGTCGCCTAGTTCCATCAAACATGAAGAATACGCTCTGACCCTGAAGCTCATGATGGAGATGTTCGAACTCCAAGCTCTCGATCTTCGGAACATACTGGCACAAGTGCTCAGAGCCAGTCAGCTTGATGTCAGCGCGCTCCAAAAGTGGACGTAAATAATCACCCTTAGATATAGGCACCCCAGCAAATAACAAACTCTCAGTCACACGATACCGGTATAGATGAACCTCTGGTTCCAAGCCGGCAGTCGCCTCGTCGTTGTGCCGTCCGTAAAGTACTCGGTCAAAACATCGGTGATGTGCGCGTCATCTTGACGCTGCTGAACATACTTGTCCTTGGCGAGGGAGTGCTTGGCGCTGGAGACACGGGTCTTCACAGATTGCTTGAGGAGGGACAACTCCTCCTTGCAGCACGAGCAAAATAACTTCCCACCCGAGATGCGCAAACAATGGTTGGGGAACTCCTTCAATCTTTGAGAAGGCTGAATCTTCGGCTCCTTCGTGATGCGGATACCCCCGCCTGCACGCTTTGTGCCACTAGCTAGGGGGTTTTTTCCTAATAGTTCTATCTCTTTCATGCGCAGCCAGAGCTGGGCCCTCAGTATTTCCGCTGGCGAGATGAGGACCACGCTTTCGCTTGAACTGGTCGAACGCGTTGGTGAGGGGCTGGGAGTGGGTGCGCTCGTACGCAAGCTCAAGCCTCGTAGGCGCACGCTCATCGTCATGTCGTGTGTCACCCGACGAGAAAGACTGCATATCCAAATGGACTGGGCGGGGAGTTGGAGCTGAGTCTGAATCTGATCCTCCATCGGAAGAAAAATAATCGGCCACGAGCATCTTTTCCTGAGTCCTGAGGTATTTGGTCTTCCTGGTGTGATCGTGTGAAGGTTTGGAGGCGGAGAAAGAGGTTTAGAGGTTTGAGCAGTCAGATCGCCGATGCCAAATCGCAGTTTGGCGGGGTATTCTCAATTTACAGCGCCTATATTTTTCAAAATTTCCCCAGTGTTAAGAGGAAAATGACCGAACGGTGATATCGCTTTTAAATTTTCCCTACGAAGCACCTATATTTTTCAAAATTTTGACATTTTTTTTGGCCAAAATTCTGACCTATATTTTGAATAAATTTTTTAGAAATTCTGGCCAGGCCCAATCTGTCATCCGATGACATCTCGCGATATCGAACTGAAGGATGATGACGTCCAGCAGTCACTCACTGACACAAGCGACACTTGACTGTGACACAAGTATCGCATGCGTTGACTTTCTGAGGAAGCAAGTAAGTGCAGCGCACCAACGATTAGTGCTCACGATTTTCTCAACGTTCCTTCGCCTTGTGGGGCGGTCGGTGCTGTGACTGTTGTAAATATGCGCAGGGATTGTTTGAATGCTCGACGGTTTTATTTTTATTTTTCAGTTTGTTTATGTTGATATTTGCTGGAAGTGACGCCCCGACTGTCATTCCTATAGTTAGGGTGTATGACTGTCACCGGTCCCGGAACCCTAGACCCCGAACATATAACGGGAAGACTGTGTATTATCCGTTTATCTATTCTGATTACCACACTCCGAATATACAGTCAAGCTGATATATTCAGCAGGTTTGGTACCACGCACGCTTAATTTTACACTGCGACTTTGGCCATGATTGGCTAAACACCGACGCTTGAGATGGGGTGAGGAACCCGCGCTAGAGAGGTTTTCGGTACGGGCGGTGTGGCTCAGTTTCGGCAGCGCGGTTGATTGGAAATAAGTGGGGTGCGCATTACGGCAACTTGATTTCGTGCAGTATCGTTGGGCTGGATTTTGTTGTTTCTGGTCGCTTGCACACCGTTCGACATTGATCGCGTCCTTTCGTCCCACACGACCGCGTGCAATTTGCTGTTTCCCCGGTTTGTCCTCGACGACCCGCCGCAACTCGCAAGCCGTCGCCCACGCCGTTAACCTCACCTGGCATTATTCACCTCACCCTATCTCTGCAGTCACTTCATCATGGGTACTTCTACAAGATCACACACCGCGGCCGCACGCCGCTCGCTAGTTACAATTTTCGACGATGCCGCAGCTCGACATGCGACCACACCAGCCACTCCTACGGTTACGGCTACCCCGACTGCCCAGTCGGCAGGGGCGCTGTTCCTCGACGCGGTCAAGCGTCTGGCGAAGGAATCCTTCGACGAGCGTGCCGCCAAGCTCGTCATCAAGAAGGTGTACGACGACAAACATGGACGTTTTGATGGTACGGAGTCGAACGTCAGCTCAGTTTTCGCCCGTCTGGTCCTGGCATTACGGGACATTTTCGTCACTGAGGAGACCGCTTTTGCCTCTTTGTTCGACCTGGAGGATGCCGCCCTGCCCGTACGCGCTGAGGCGAACAAGCTTTTGTTTTCGACACTGGAGTTCATCGTTGCTCCGGTGTCACCCGCAGCAGACTGGATGGAGTCTTCGGCGGAGGCACACCCGTTCGATGGGAAGCGGGTGTTGCTAGAGATCGCCAGAATGCTTCTGGATTCCGGCGGGCCCTTCCAGGGCACCGCGGACCTTCTGGCCATCAAGATCAACCAGTTCGACCCGTCGCAAGCAATCGCCGCCTTCAACGCCGCTCTCCGGTCCGCCCGACGGAAGAGCACACTCGACGACATGGAGGTCAAGTCCCTCTTCATCAAGTCCCTCGACCCGGTCTTCTATGCTCCGGTCGTCAACCGCCTCCTGTTGCACGACCAACGTGCGGCGGAGTCCCTTGCCACCATTCAGCAATGGACCCGTGAGTGCCACGCACAACACGGGACGGATTCGCACGTCCCGCCTGCTACGCGCACGTTCTCCGCCCTCACCCTGGCTGGGCAGAGCGACGACGAGGATTACAAGACCGTCTTCAGCGAGCTCCGCGACCAGCTCTACGACATGAAGAAGGAGATCAAGGCCCTCAACAACCGTCTCGACGACACGAAGGGCTACACGCCCCGCAACGACAAGAAGAACGCCATCGGGCGCGGTGGACATGGTGACGGCGTCCGCTTCGCAGCGAAGCCCCTTCCCGAGCACGGCAACTTCCCGCAGAACTTCCGTGGAAAGTCTTCGGGTAAGGTGGCTTTCCACAAGCCCACCGGTACGTTCGTTCCGTTGTGCCGGCACCCGGCATGCTCCGCTACGGCGGAGAAGCATTGGCATCGGGACTGCCCGAACGGCGGGCCACGCGGACATGTTGGGGCACACGGTTTCAGCATTGCGGACAGCGAGAACGACATGCTCGCCGTGATGTTCCAGAACGCCGTGCCCTACAAATTATTGGCCTGTCCACACGCGTGGAAATTCAGATGAACGACGCGTGGATTGCAGATGGACGCCGTATGGACGCTTTTTTTGCAAAATCCACACGTGTGAAAATGTCTAATTTGCAAAAGTGATGTTCATACGGTGTCCATACGATAAATCCACACGTCGTCCATACGTGTGCTCCCGTGTGGACGACGTATGCTAGTTTACCTGATTTTATTACGCGTGTGGACGCTCCGTACACTGCCCGACCGTATGGATAGGTGCCGTCCATACGCATGAACCGTTGGAAATTGCTGTCCACACGTGCGGACAGCGAGGAATGCCGCTTCTACCCCTCCTCAGCCATATGGACACCATGGGGACGTGTCCCTGGACGGTACCGACGCGTACGGACGACGTGTGGACGGGCGTATGGACAGTGTGAGGCCCGTGCCGTGCCAGTCTTTTGCGCTTGTCCGCACGTGTGGACAGCCATTGCACCCGGGCCTGGGTGTACCCGAGCACTGCTTGCCCCTTCCTCAGCCATATGGACACCATGTGGACGTGTCCCTGGACGAACCCATGCGTACGGACGACGTGTGGACGGGCGTATGGACAGTGTGAGGCCCGTGCCGTGCCACTCTTTTGTGCTTGTCCGCACGTGTGGACAGCCATTGCACCCGGGCCTGGGTGTACCCGAGCATTTCCTGCCCCTTCATCAGCCACATGGGCACCATGGGGACGTGTCCCTGGACCGTACGGACGCGTACGGACGACGTGTGGACGGGCGTATGGACAGTGTGAGACCCGTGCTGCGCCACTCGTTTGCGCTTGTCCGCACGTGTGGACAGCCATTGCACCCGGGCCTGGGTGTGCCCGAGCATTTCCTGCCCCTTCATCAGCCATGTGGGCACCATGGAGGCGTGTCACCGATCGAACCCATGCGTACGGACGCCGTGTGGACAGACGTATGGACGATCGGAATTCGCCAATCCATACGTATGGACGTCGAAATTGGAGTTTGTTGAAACACGCGTGTGGACACATACATCCGCGCGTGTGGATAAGAGTTTACCCGCATGGATTAGCGGAATCATGCGTGTGAATACAGGTATCCGCCTACATACGGTTTATTTACATATATATTACATCGTGTATCATCCGCAATCATCTGAATCAGATGAGCTACTACTGTCATCCTCGCTACTACTGTTACCATCGAGTTCACGGAAGAAATCCGCCTTGCGATCCAACACAACTTGCAAGCAATCAGTTCGTCGTCGAATGGCCAAAGGGACAGCATTTCCTTTGAACCGGGCAAGCCAAGCCGGCATGAAAGGAACATCCTGAATTACCACTTGATTCTCAATGCTGTTTGCGCGAACGAATGGCTGAGACACGTCCCATGGCATGTCTTTGCGCAGGTAAATGTTCTTGCTGATGTCGTCCGCAAGCGCAGCCGCCTTTGGGTACCAACGGGCCTTCAACAGAAAGATCTCGTGACCGGGAAGGTCAAGCTTGACAATCTTCATGATTTCCCCATACCTATCTTCAACGTCATCGTCCGGTATCTCGCCTGTAAGAAGTTGGGCTTGAGTTGGCACTCCCGGAGTTCGAAAGATGCTCTTGAAATACCGTTGACAGCTCTTCAAACCAATGTCGCTGTCGTGCACTCGGAAATCTTCACGCCCGATCTTGATGCTAGGATACTCCGTCCACGGGGCGATGCCGGCTAAGGCGAAGGCCTGCTCCTCCTCGGTGAAAGGCTGAATCTGCAAAGTTGTTGGGCACCTCCGCCACGTGTCTGGTTGTAGAAACACCGGAACCACGTCATTCGTCATCGGCCTTCGACGACCCGCCCGTCGGTTGCGACGATTCCGTTGCACAGCGTTCCTGCATTCGCAAGGTACACACGGGTGGACTCAGTGTTCCGTACGTTGTCATACGGTGGCCGTACGCCGTCCATACGCCATCCACATGGCATTTGCACAATTTACAGACACGCATATGAGTTGGTACCTGTTGAATAAGGCGAGTCTGTCGTCGAAATTTTTGCACAGAATGTCGTACTCGGGGAACTCGGTACGAAGATAAACTTGAATCTTTTCCCTGTCATCTGTTGCGATTGACGCCGCGCAAGTGAATTAGTTGTCTCACAAGAAGACTGAAGAGAGAAAAAACGGACAATAGTGAAAACCTATCCGTGCGTACGGACAGGTATTCCACACGTGTGGGCGGCGTCGTCCGCACGGAAGGCCCTTCGTCCACGCGCTTGGACAAGTGCTATTGATCAAACGGACAATAGTAAAGTACTGTCCGTGCGTATGGATCGTTGTCCACGCGTGTGAACAACTACGTGCAAACGTACTTACAAAGCATCCACACGCATGGACAGACTGACATGCATGGTACACATAATACTTATGGATGTGCTCACCAGCGGATGGCCGCACAGTGCTTGATTTTGTTGTAAAGATGTTCTGCTTTGCAGGAGGTCGATAATGCGGAGCTCGACCAATTCGATGCATCTGCTTGATGCCCGCAACCATGGAAACCGTTCGCCGCAACTCCAATCCTTTCATCATGCTGGCGACTGGTTGTGAGCGGGTCTTGATGGACAGCTTCAACAACCCGAAATAGTCTTCGAAGACATACATCCAGATTTCCCGTGCAGGGCCGTTGTCCTTCAGCTGGTCGACAATGTGCACGAGAAGATGCGACATAATCACCAACGCCTCAGGGGTGTTGTTCCGCTCCATCTCATCTCTCAACTTCATGACTCGGCTCTGCAGCTTGTTCATTTCCTGAAAGGCAAAATGAGAGGCAACCTTAATCTCGAACCGGGACATGACAGGTGTGAATACTGGAGGAACACCCGGATGGACAACGACTTCATACGTCGTCCGTGCGGCGTCCGTACGGTGTCCACACGGAAGCACACGTGGATTAGGCTAATTAACGTACCTCTGGATCAATTGAGGGGGCGGTTAATTCTCGAACCACCACCGCAAATTCGCCGACGAACTTCGCGTATTGTGGACGGAGAACTTGCCCGTCAGCATTTTGCCAGGATGCAATAACGCCCAGTATCCCAGAAGTGAGGGATACCACCAGCTCCGCGGCCTTCATCTTCCGCACCTTATTCGGGCTGTTGTACTTCTCCTGCAAAAGTTTCTTAGGTAGAGGTCCCATATTTGTCGGGAGCTTCAGACTTCGTACCCACTTGATTGCACCGGTCTTTGCGATCGGTGACAGTCCCCACGGTGATGGTTTGTCTGCGAAGAATTTACATTGTTAGGCATACAGTGGAGGGTCCATACGTCGTCCGAACGGTGGCATAGGACGTCCGTCCGGACGGAACAAGGTGTCCACCCGTATGGAACAGCAGAAACTCGCAAACGACCTACCAGCTTACCTGCCAGTCGCTTCGCAGCAGATCTTCGATCGTTTACATTTCTGGGTGGGGGTGCGATAACCCACGATCGATGGACCTTCATCTTTCGCGCATAGTTGCGTGTGTTCGGTCCCCAACCATCACCAAAAATCACGCAGTGGACGCCGTGAATCAGGTTGTACAAGATGTGCATCAAGTCGAGAAGGTAGTCTTTTACAACGTCAAAATCAGGAATGATTGACATCGGGCATGGTTCCTTGACCCCGCTCTGCTTCATGAATTCCTCGATGATTGATTTAGGCACTCGTCCCTCTCTGATAATCTTGGCGTGGAGCTGTTGGGTTTCGCGGACTTCGCTGTTGGTGCGAAGAGGAATTGATTCACCTGCTCAATGCCGGCGGAGAAAATCAACACAACACGCTTAGACGGTGAATCACGCGTACGGATGACATATGGTTCCGTCGTCCACGCGTATGGACGCCGGTATCCACTAGCCCGAACAGGGTGTTCTTTAACACATAATGTAAGCTAAAAATCCACGAGCTGTCCGTGGGGTGTCCACACGGTGGGCACACGTACAGCCGAAGAAGGAAAGGGGACAAACGAAGGGGTCATGCGTTTACCTGGTTGCAGTCCTTGGTGTAGTGAGGAATATATGATTTTCGTTAGACCAGATGTAGATTTCTCAGTACCCCGTATCCAGCATCTTAGGCAACCTAAGTACGAATTAGCTCCCAATCGTCTCGCTGCGTCGCTCAAGCCAACGTAGTCTTCGAGCACTTTGTACAGCACGAGCTTGAACGTGAAAACCGTGTTGGTAATCACATCGAACATGCGTACGCCGATAGTCAGTCTGTTAACCTCCAAGGTGAACATGTCGTAGAACTTGCTGCTGACTTTCGGTTTTCCATCCCAGATTCCCCAAGTCATCACGTATTCTCGTTTGCAGCGAATTTCTCCTGGGAAATTGACAATCGTAAAACACAGCGGAGTCACCGTGCGTATGCCGTCGTTGAAGGATTGGACGCCATCCGCACACGCCATGATGGCAATGTTCCTCGGGTCTTTAAAGACGTCCCACTTGTTGCGAACGAAGTTGAGAAATCCTGGCGAGTCTGCACGAGCATTGGGAAACGATACATGAGAATTCCTTACACTAACTGTCCACACGGGTGGATAACTAAGTACACACGTACGGACGACGAGCGAACGAATTGTCCATACGGTGTTCACACTCATGGACAGGTTTGCACGAGCTCTGGGAAATGGCACCTAAGATTTCCGCAATTAAACTGTTCACACGAGTGGATAACGAGGTCCGTGCGTACGGACGGCGTACGTATTTACCATCCATATGGTGTTCACCTACATGGACGAGTTTGCACGAGCAGTGGGAAATACGACATACGAATTCCGCACTTGCTTCGTCCACACGGGTGGACGATGCTAATCGTACCCACGGACGATGTACAGTCCTTACGTCCATGCGGTGTACACAGTCACGGATTGAAATTTCGGAGTAAACTCACCCAGTATACCATGTACCTCCGCTCGGGGGTCTTTGTCCAACATGCCTTCTTTCCACCACGTACGCGCTAGCATGGCTAACTCCGGCGTCAGGAAGAATACGGTGAACAGCGTTTCGAGCGGCCACCATCGAAAAATACAGCGAGCTCGACCTGGAATGTATACCCCCTTCACCGTCTTTCCGTCCTCGTATCTCGGTTCCAGGCATTTCGGACACTTGTCGCGGTTGGCGTGCTCGTCCTGAAAGAATTCGGAGCACTCGGGGCAAACGTCCACTTCGTTGTATCCCTTGAACATCTCCTTCCACTTCTGCAATACTTGTGCATAGGTAGATGGAACCTCTGCGATGTGAGTATGTGCACTATCGGCTACTTTGTCGACGTAGTGAACACGCAGAATGTTCAGAATCGCATCGAAGTAGGCCTGCGAGCTGTTGTGGTGGTTGTGGGAGACGAGAAGATCCAACACGAAATTGTTCGCCACAACGTCAGCGGACGCTTGGACGTTTTCTAGACTTTCCTGCGCACACAAACACACACACACACACACATCCTCAAAGAAGGCATGAATGTGATGAATGCTGATGAATTGCTGACTTAGCTGATAAGGAAGACCTACCTCTGCGCTTGGGTCCTCTTGAGGTCCCAAGAAGAGCCGATTGATTTTTTTGATCGTCGCATCTGCTGCCTCGTGGATGGCAACATCTTCTGGGAATTCCTCCTCCTCACTATGTTCATCTTGTTGTCGCTCTGGTGACGGCGATCGATCACCATAAAGTCCATTGGCACGCACGTGCCGGAGAGTTTGCTTACTGGATAACCACCTTTCACCATTGCATTCAACGCAGGGACAAAATGGCATCTTTGGTCGTCCGTGCGTCGTACGTACGGCGTTCGTACGCTAGGCTTAGGTTTCCAGCGTATGGACAACGGTGTTCATACGTTCCATGTCACATCTGCGCGAATGCACCGACACTTACGTCAAGGTTGTAAACTCGTGGTCCACACGTTAGATTAAGGATGGACGCTATGTGTTGTCCGTGTGGATTCCGCAAGCATTCTAGTCCATGAGAGCGGTTGTCCACACGCGTGGAAACGTCAGTTAGCTGTCCATGTGGGGTTCGTACGAATTTTCGTATGAATAAGCACATTTCCACACGTGGGCATGTCCCATGGACGGTCTGTCCATATGGTTGGAAAAATCAGCACATTTTGAACAGTCCGCATGGATGGATAGGGAAAGCACACGCTGAATTACGAGTTTTCGTACGACTTTATAGTGTTTGTACGCTTTTTGTTGAAAAATGTCCACACGCGTGGAAACGTCAGTTAGCAGTCCATACGCTGTCCATCTGAGTTAGCCTTGACTGTCCGTATGATTCATGTCCCATGGACGGCCTTTTTCAGACCGTCCATATGACATGAAACTGGACCTCATGGAAAATAAAAACATACAAACCGTATGGACAGCGTACGGACAGCACATTTTACCACACGGTGGACACTTGGGTAGAAATACTTAGCGAAAAAATGGCAAAAAAAAATCCCTTAAAAAGGCCGATGGAGGGCTAAAATCGGAGCGGGGGGACAAAAAAATAATTAAGCGGGAGGGGGGTTAGACGCCCTCTCGCTGCTTGCTATTTACCCCAGAACAGGCACTCAGTGGGATTGTTTCCCAGCGGACAGTGCAATCGACGGTCCAGATGAACCCCCCACTCTTAATCGGACGGTCTCCATGAGTTACTGAGACTTAAAATTGCATGAAGGCGTGGGTGGGCACCCACGGCGCCCCTTGTAGACTAGCGCGTTGTCGGCGGCAATCGCCCATATCGCTACCCCACAAGGGGGACCGTGGATGCCCATGCCTTCACGGGGATTCGAACCCCGTACCCTCGCGTACAACGCGTTCGGCTTACCAACATTTGACCACTCGGCCACGCACCCACGGTGATGGAAACCTGCTGCACCGCAAAACTTATATTCATAAAATCGCGTTTCCCTACAGAGAGGACTCTGATACCAATTTGAAAAAGAAAAAAGAAATCGAGACATGCATGTGCAAAATCGCCCATGGACGACGCTGTCTCATACACCAGCTCAACGGTCATACGTTCGGACGCCCGTACTGTACGGATGAACGCCACGAAGGCAGCGCTGTCCACGCCCGTGAAGACCGTTTTCATGCCATCGCCGCCAAAAGTAAGCCAAATACAAACGCCCACAGTCCTCCAGCAAACGAACCTCCTCGCTTTTTTGTTTCGTAAGTTCCCAACATGACCAGATTGCGAGTTCAGCCCGGAAGACAACGCACACAGAAACCAAAATCACCACCCCCCGCCCCCACTTCCACGACACCGACCCGTCGCCAAACCAACTTGGTCGAGGCGACCGGGTCAAACTCCGCGATGCAGCAAATGATGCAGCAAATGCAGAGCATGCAGCAGCAAATGCTGATGTTTGCAGGGGCTGCCGGGGCGGGGGGTGCAGCCAAACCTGCAGAGGCTGCGCAGGCCGCAAATACAGAGCGGTTGGTGTTGGACCCGGGCGCCCAAGTTTTAAACGACATGAAGGAAGACGCCCGGGAGATAATCGACGACTGGCATGGAACAGGCAAGCTGCCCCCTGGGACGGTCGCCGTCATCGGGGTGGCCGTGCACAACAAGATATCCAAGCATATCCAGTCCCGACACCCGCAGGTGCCCCTGCGCATGGTCAAAACATACGTCACCAACCGGTTGAGTTATTTAAAAAATAACTCGGATGGGCCCGGTCGCTGGAAATTTAAGGTCACCCAGGACTTCCCCGACGGGTTTCACATCCGGTACAAGGGTCCAGCGGCCGGGTACAAGGTGTACGGGCACAGGGATATGCCGACCCCGGAGGAGACAGATGCGTGCCTGCAGGTGGCTCTGGCAGTGGCTGCTGGGAACCCACTCACCGAAGGCAAGCACTTTGAGATCTTCAAAGCGCTTGGTGCCCAAGCCCCTGAAGCCCCTGAAAAGAAACCGAAGGTAACTTTTGTGCTCTTCCGCCTGTAAACTGCGGTGTCCACTCGCTGTCCAACGGTGTCCAGGCGCGTGGTTATGTGAACCCTTTTTCAACTTGTGCCGCTTGATTGTTTCCACGCTTATGAACCACGTAGTTTGCACGTTGTCCACAGGGGTGTACGTTTTGGCTAGTGAGCGCCAGTTCTTAACTGTTTTTCTTATATGTTTCCACGCGTGTGTCGCCCGTACGAACGACTTAGTCCATACGTCGTCCCCACGGTGTCCAGGTGGAAGCGCCCCAACAGACGGTCTCCGAAGGGTCGGCGCCGCAGGCAGACGAGCACTCCCCCAACCTGGAGGGCCCTTTGGCTGTCGGGGACCAGGTTGACGTGTTTGCCACCCCCCAGGCGGACGTGGGTCGTATCGGTGACGGTTACGACACCGGCAAGGCCACCAAAACTGGCCTTTCCAACCTCGTCATCGGTCGGGCAACCGTCGCCGCCATCGGGCCGGGGAAATCCTTAAACGAGAAGCCGATGCTTTTGCCCAGGGATACCTACGAGCTGTACGTGGAGTTTGTGGTGCACCTCCCAGAGAAGGGGGACGTTTACCCCGTGGAGAGGATGTTATCCCACCACATGTCCATGGTGGATGAGCTCGTGAGTGCCGAGCAACTCCGCACCGGGACGGCTAATAAAACGATGGAGATGCTGGAGCACAACCTCCAGTCAGTTATAGTAAGAAAAAATGTTATCTGGCAAGTCCTCCCTCCCTCCCTGCCTTCCCCTGCAACGTTCACATTTTTACCTTTTGCACTTACGCGAACGTCCATGTGTACATGTGTGCGTGGTGTTGTTTCGCTGTCCATACGCGTGGACACCATTTATTGTGCCGTCCATACGGGTGGAAGGCGGTGTACATATGTAAGGACGCCGTCTAACAAGTGGTTTATGTACGCAGGATACACAAGGCCTACTTGAGGCACGCCAACACGGACAAGCTGTATCCCGAGAGGATGACAGGGAGAAAACTGGCCGGCCTGAAGTTGGAGCCTGCTGAGGTATCGGAACGGGACCGTGGATATCCCCCCGTCACGGTGTGTTTGCTTGTATTGTTCTAGTTGCATTTAGCTTGTCATTTGTTGTCTTTGCTCTTAATGCACTTACTTAGGTTGCATTCACTTGCAGTGTCATACGAGAGGAACGAGCCGTCACTGGTTTCAGGACGTGCGGGGGTGTCAGAAGGAAGAGATGCACGATGCGGATGTTGAGGAGGAAAAGGGTAACGCGGACGATGATGAGGATGATGATGATGAGACGGATGTTGAGGCTGTCGAGGATGAGGCTGTCGCTGCTAATGAAGGAGAGGAAGGAGAGGCTGTGGACGATGAGGAGGCGTTCGAGGAGGAGAAGAAGGAGGAGGAGGAGGAGGAGGAGAAGAAGGAGGGGGGCGGTTCCAAGAACGAGGCTGCCAAAAAGTCACCTCTTAGATTTAAAAAGAAAAAGAATGCACTTGCACCTGCCAAAGAAGACCAGAGGCCAGGAAAGAAGCCGAGAAGCTAGGCTAGAATAGCACAATATTTTGTAAACATTTTGTATATACGTGTACCATTCGTGAATGTCCTGCAGTGTCCTGCTCTGTCGTGCTGACAAATCTTACGTCTTTCCATACGGTGTTCACACGTACGGACGTCTTGTTCATACGTGTGGATGGAATCGTCCATACGCATGGATAAGTATTATCACAAGCTATCCACACGTACGGACACCGATGTCCATACGCGTGGATATGTAAAATATACTAAGTAAATAAGTTTCCATCCGCACGGACAGCGACGTTCATCCGGATAAGGACGTCGTCCACACGTACGGACGCACGTGTCCATACGTCTGGACTATCTATATTCGACTGTCCACTTGGTGTCCTTGCGGTATCCGCACGTGCGGTTACGATGTCCATGCGTCGTCCATACGCTTTCTTTATGGGCGTCCATATGCCCTCCGCACGCGCGTTTACGATGTCCATGCGTCGTCCATATGCTGTCCTTACGGGATTACATACGGTGTCCGCATGTGCGATTATGATGTCCATACGCTGTCCTTACGGCTATCCATACGTTGTCCGCACGTCTGGTTATGATGTCCATGCGACGTACATACGTTGTCCTTATGGGAGTCCATATGCCGTCCGCGCGCACGTTTACGATGTCCATACGCCGTCCATACGCCGTCCTTGCGGGATTATATACGGTGTCCGCACGTGCGATTACGATTTTCATGCGCTGTCCATACGATGTCCTTACGGTTGTCCATACGTTGTCCGCACGTCCGGTTACGGTGTCCATACGCTATCCATACGGGTTTCCATACGGTGTCCCTGCGCTGTCGTGCGGGTGATTAGTGCCTCTGTCCACGCGTATGGACACCATGTGGACATGTTTTCTGTCCATACGGTGTCCATATGGTAGTCCATACGGTGTCCATATGAAATCCTTACGATGTCCATGGGACATTTTCATATGGACACCACAATTACGCGTCGTCCGTATGGTTCTTACATATGCATCAAGGTTTCGCCAGAAATCTGCTCAGACCGTCCATACGGTTGTCCATATGGGTCCTTACGATATCCATACGCTGTCCATATGCAAATCCACACGGATGAATGGGCCAATAATTTGTAGGGGTGGACGACGACGACGCCGCCCGTTTCGACGCCGTCTGCTGCATTGCAGACGGCAAACCGGATCTCTACGACACCGCCTCCGCGTTCTCCTTCGCTGTCGCCGAGGAGCGGGTGGCCGGGTGCCCGACACCATCGACGAGTACCTGGGGTACCGCCAGCCCGCTGACACCCGCCTCGGGGTTTGCGCGGTTGGTGGTGCTACGAACATCCACAACTTCAAGATTCAAGACGAAGTCCATGCCGACGCTCTGGACGTGCCGCCACCGCCGGCACCGCCCTCCGCTCCGCAGTCGGTGGTGTCAGACGAGGGGATGTACCCCATCAGCGCGCTACACGCGCACGAGCCACACGCGACCTTCATGGACAAGTTCGCATTCAACTTGGACATCGCGGGACCGGAACCGACCCTTGCCATGCACCACATGGGCCCCGTCGCGCCCGTGGACTCCGTCTCCGTAACGACGGACGACTCCGAGGATGATGGCGAGTGTCTTCCGCCGCCGAGACAGGCCTTGGGATGCGGCAGACCGCCAATGGGTTTCGGATTCTCTACCCTCACGTCTCTCGCAGTCTGCCTGATGTTTGTTATTTGTGCAACTGCCGCGCCTTCGCGTGATTGCTCCGCGCCAACATCTTCGGCAACAGGGCGCGTCGGCGACGAGGTCGGTGGTGCTGGTGTGCTGACGCCCACAGCCATCCCGCCGGACCTCTTACTACTGGCGGCCGGGAGGCTGGTACCACAGCTGGTACCGTGCTACGTACGGGTACGGGTGGACGTGGCTCCCAGGCCCCCCGCAACCGCCTGAGACAGCTCCGATTGTTACTGCGCCGCCCTCGCCGGGTGGTGTTCCGCCATCGCCGGACTACGAGCCACCCGCCTGGGGCGGTGGGACCGGAGATGCACTTTCTTCTTCAATTCAACACCGGGCCGGACCGGTTGCGCCCGGTGCAACTGCCTGCGACGACATCGGCACATCTTCAATTCTCTCAATTTGCTCTACGCATGATTTGACGGACAGTGGTACCAGCTCTCCTGGGCGCTGTGACAGTGGCACCGGCTCTCCCGGGCACTTTCGAAGTGGCTAGAGTTACCGAGATTGAGATTAGCCTGCCTCCAGAGTTTAATGCTGTTGGTTCAGGTTGCCCCAAGATGGGCTTAATTTAGGGTTTTAACTGTATCCGTATTCTGCAGTATGTCTCACTAGCTGCTAGTTTCGGAGTTACCCTGCCAGAAGGGACAGGTTCTCCTGTAGGATGCTTATTTCCACCGAAGCTGAGTAGGTATTTGTTTCAGTTCCGTGACCACCTAGTTTGCCAGTCACCACCCTAGGTGGTGTGCTGGAAGTGACGCCCCGACTGTCATTCCTATAGTTAGGGTGTATGACTGTCACCGGTCCCGGAACCCTAGACCCCGAACATATAACGGGAAGACTGTGTATTATCCGTTTATCTATTCTGATTACCACACTCCGAATATACAGTCAAGCTGATATATTCAGCAATATTTAAGCTCACGATATTGGGTGTGCGCAGTGAGTGTCGCAGGTATTCCGATGGATGCCGAGGAGGGACGCGTTCTTTTGAGGTGTGGAAGTCTAGGGCAACCTAGCTTGGGATGAAACCCAACCGCATCGGACTCGTGGTCACTTGCCCATTTAGTCACCTTGAATATGTACGCAAAGTTTGAGGAGCAACGACTCAGGATAAGGCATCGGCTGTTTTATTTTTATGGGTTTGTGGCTAATTCGCGACCTCTTGAGGTGTGGAAGTCGAGGTTGGTGTATGCCAACCTTGCTTGGGCTCAACCCCAACCACATCGGACTCACCTCATTCACACTTTTTTAACTTCACTGCCATGCATCGTGTGTTTTGTTGAAGGCTGGATGGGTCTTAGGCTGATTTCTTTTTTGGGTTTGAAGTTATCTTCGAACCCAAAAATAAATTCAGCCATCGCCTTGTATCCACGCAATACACCTAAAACTTGGTAGTTGTATTGCTTGGACACAATTTTATTGATACACACAACGACGAAGCCGCAGGTTGCGTGAAGCTTAACCCCTAAACTGGTGTTGGGGTCATTTTCGACCCCAAATCGTGCGATGTTTTTTTAGTATTTTTTGTGTCAACAACGTCGATCATCACCATAATTGGTCTTGCGCTGTTTGAGCCCTTGCAAACATACGTATCCTTGACGGTGAAGTACTTGCCTTTTAGATATATGCATGTTATATATCTCACATAGCATCAGTTTCATCCATGAAAAAGTGCCTCGAAAGTGTGGAAAGCGTTGTGTGAAAAGTAGAAAATCGAGGTGAAATGTAGATATTCGTCATTTTAGACGCTTGCCGTGAACCCGAATGCATTCCGGATGGAATATGGCATCGTCCACGTGAACATTCATCGTTAATGCATCAAATATATCCATTATGGTGGTAAAAAACTACAAAATGACGAAATTTGAGCTTAAGTATGAAAAACATTGAGAATGTCGTGTTTTTTTGTTTTTAGTTGTTTTTTTTATATTTACAATAAGCGTTTAAACCGACTCGTGAACGCGGTATCCATACCCCAAGCAGCATATCAACGTGAAGCTATGATCAAAGCCGATGCTCTGAAGGTGTCCCATGGGTCGTGGGCTGTCCATACCTCTTTTTATCAATGGCTTTGTAAAGGTTTGCGTTTGGAAACCCCCAAAATTATGACGGCAATTTCGATATATTAGCGGATATATTGCGTCAAAATATGCGTATAACCTATCAAAATGTTGGGCCAATCGATACCTAAGGGATGGTTGATTTAGCTAGCACGTGTATGCAACCGATGCCACTTATAAGTGGCAAAACACGAAACTACCCAAAAAGGGCCGAAATATTTACACCAGTTTAGGGGTTAAGGTATGTAAGTAAGCATAGATGATTGGAGTGTATGAACTTTCCATGAACCCAAAACCGAATTCAACCTAAGACTATAATCCTAACATCATAAGACGCAACTTTGCATAACTACTGAAGCTACAATAAAGATAACAATATGAGTTCGATGTGCGGGTTGGGTTTGAGCCCAAGCAAGGTTGGCATACACCAACCTCGACTTCCACACCTCAAGAGGTCGCGAATTAGCCACAAACCCATAAAAATATAACAGCCAATGCCTTATCATAAGTCGATGCTCCTCACACTTTGCGTACATATTCAAGGTGACCATATTGACAAGTGACCACGAGTCCGATGTGGTTGGGTTTGAGCCCAAGCAAGGTTGGCATACACCAACCTCGACTTCCACACCTCAAGAGGTCGCGAATTAGCCACAAACCCATAAAAATAAAACAGCCGATGCCTTATCCTAAGTCGTTGCTCCTCAAACTTTGCGTACATATTCAAGGTGACTAAATGGGCAAGTGACCACGAGTCCGATGCGGTTGGGTTTCATCCCAAGCTAGGTTGCCCTAGACTTCCACACCTCAAAAGAACGCGTCCCTCCTCGGCATCCATCGGAATACCTGCGACACACACTGCGCACACCCAATGCTGGAGTTGACATTCAGTCCGAGCTCAGTCATCAGAATTGTCATCACCGACCCGTCATGACCGCAGTCATCACCGACTCGACCTGACCGCTGTCATCACCGATACGGCTCGACACCTCTGACTACTTCACTGACCCGATTGTCATCTCCTCTGATCGAGTTCGGTTGTCACATGAGACAGAGCACACTAGCTCATTTCGCATCACACTCAGCATACTAGAACTATATATATTATATCTTCTGTATGTTGAGAGAGATTCTGAGTGCGAAACCCTGAGCGTTGCCGTGCTTCCTGTTTGACCTGTATGTTTTCTGACTGGGTCTTCTCGCACCCAATATCGTGAGCTTAAATATCAACATAAACAAACTGAAAAATAAAAAAACCGTCGAGCATTATTTTAAACAATCCCTGCGCATATTTACAACGGTTACAGCTCACGGGGGACTAGATATATAGTACTGCCCCCTGTATGACATTCCTCGATGCATGTGACAGATGACTGCATTATTCGGCTCGAGACCGCGAGTCACATCGACAGAGACCGCGAGTCACAACGATAGTGACCGCGAGCCACGTGTTAGAGTACTCGAGCATCACCGTAGCCGTACTCGTACAGCCTTACACAACGCACGTAGCATAAGCTACTTAGACTCTCAGACTCTCATATGTTATATCTTTTACAGACATATTATCACCGTTTGAGCCTCATATTTTTGCGTACAGCGATAGTATTAAAACACTAATATACAGAATATTCTACCCTGTATGTGTTTCAAACTATCTATTAACAGCACCGACCGGCCCACAAGGCGAAGGAACGTTGAGAAAATTGTGAGCACTAATTGTTGGTGCAGCACTTAGTTGCTTCCTCAGAAAGTCAACGCGTGCGCTAACTTGTGTCAGGGAGTGACTGCTGGACGTCATTCACGGGGAGCCCAATCTTTCCCCCCCACTGTAAGGGGGGGGACGGTGGGTCACCTGTCATTCACCCCTCGACATGTGTTGTCACCAGTCACCGTGTCACCGCGTTCCGACTCATAAAACACTATGCTCAGTATTTTATATCATCTTAGCACACAGTGAACCTCTGCCCCCTGCCATTCTGTTTCACTGCTTATCTCGAGATATATATATACCCACGACATATATATATATCCTCTCTTTTGTGAGGTTATCGGCCACCACTTGGGGAGGTCTTCACTGGGATCCTTGAGGCCGCACCAGCTCCTCTCGTACAACGACTTCGACGTCCGCACCAGCTTCGTCTTGTCTCGCGTCGACACCAGTCTCGCAGCACATTCTTTTTCCGGCGTTACCGTTCGCTGGGAGTCTTTTTCGCCTTATTGAACCATCTGAGGCAGGGTCGCACCAGCGCCCTCATTCACAATCACGCTGAGCACTCCGCCTTACATCTTACCTGCCATGGCATCAGCTAGCCGCCGCAGTCTTGGGGACGTGCTCCGCTCCGCGCGTGCGGCATCAGCTTCGCCCACGCCTGCATCATCACCGGGGTCTGGTTCCCAGGCTCCTTCGCCGCATTCTCGCACTGCCGGCCTTGACCCGGTGGTGCGTATGAACACCCTCATCAACAAGCCCAGCTTCATTTCGGCCGCTGCCACGTCTGCTGACTTCCATCGCGACGCCTCGGTCTGGGTTTCTACACCGGTCCGAGCTTCTCAGCAGCACGAGTACAGCGACCGCATGGACTACGCCTTCAGCTATGGGGAGGAACTGGTCAAGTTACTCCGCGCCCATGGCTTCAAACCCCAAAAGGGTTTCACGCTCGACGGTTCCGACGCTGAGGCTGACTTCGCCATTTTGCTCAGCAACCTTCGACACGTTTTATCCCCCATTTCGCACTTCGAGTACGACAAGCTTTTTGACTTGGAGCACGAGTACCTCGTCTACCACTGGTCCCTCAACGAGCTCCTCTTCAACATCCTCAAGGGCGTCCTTCAGGGTACGGCACTGGCCCTCTTCCAGGAGTCCGCCCGTGTCCACCCTCGTGATGGGCGCTGCGCTCTACAGCGCCTTCGGTTTCACGTCGAGGCCACCACTGACCCCGACACCTTCCGATTCTGGACGAAGTTGCGGTCTACCACGCTCGACGAGACCGCTGACCCTGCCCCCCAGCTCGCGGTGTTTCGTGTTCTGGGGGACAAGCACCAACGACTACACCCATCTTACGACGATGCCGGCAGGGTGCAGGACCTGCACCACGTGCTTGGCAGGTCGGCAGCCAGCTCCCCCCATGTGTCGCCACTGTATCTGGTGGTGCTACGTGAGCTGGCTGCCGGCCACGCATTCACGTTCTCGGCCTTGCTGCTCCGCCTCAGCACCGTCTGGCAGAGCGAGGGCCACCTCGCTCGTCTCCGTTCCCCGTCCACGGGGTCCGGTGGTGGCAAGCACGCCCCCACCTCCGCGTCATTCAACTCCGTGCAGCGCATCAACGTCGTGAAGCCCGTCGGCGATTGGAAGCCGTCGCCCCGCCGCGGCTACTACCTCGTGTGGGAAGGTGTCGGCTACCCGTGTGTCACATGCTTCCGCCTTTGGGGGCTCACTGACGCTCATCTCCCCACCCGTGGTGTGTGCCCTTACTCGTGCGCGGCGTCGTTTGCCCCCGGCGGCAGGCACCAGCGGGCGCGCCGGCTGCGCCGCCCCGTCCCACGATTGACGCATGGACCTCCGCATGGACCTCCGCACCTCCTGCTCCCGCTGCTGCGGCCGTCCCGCTGCTGCGGCCGCCGTGCATTTTGCTGAGGGGTCTCCCTCGCCGCAGTTTGCTCCGGCTGACAGCTCTGACGCATCGGCTTTCACCCTTCGCGTGCCTCTCGATCACGATCCCCCTGGACCGCAGCCCGACGACTCTGCGGACCACGATGACGACGATTGGCCGGCGCTGCGCACCGTGCCGTGGATCCCGCCCTTCCAGGGCTCAACTTCCAGCAAGATTGACTGAAGAGATTATCCATTTGAACAGCAAAATTAGCCGTGACAACTGCAAGTTAGCACTGCCGTGTAGATTGGACTTGGACTTGCCATTCTAGCCGAGCCGGTGTGGCTCCTTGTCTCTGCATGCTAGCCGGCTTGCCTGGTGACACCTCATCCCCACGGGGTGAGGTGGTGTCACGGGGAGCCCAATCTTTCCCCCCCACTGTAAGGGGGGGGACGGTGGGTCACCTGTCATTCACCCCTCGACATGTGTTGTCACCAGTCACCGTGTCACCGCGTTCCGACTCATAAAACACTATGCTCAGTATTTTAGATCATCTTAGCACACAGTGAACCTCTGCCCCCTGCCATTCTGTTTCACTGCTTATCTCGAGATATATATATACCCACGACATATATATATATCCTCTCTTTTGTGAGTCATCACCCTTCAGTTCGATATCGCGAGATGTCATCGGATGACAGACGCTGTAATTAATTCCTATTCTGAATTCCAGCGTCTACGTCTGTCTCAGTATTACAGTACAGTACCCATCTTAAAACTGGTCACGCGACAGCGACATCCGACACGACACGACGACAAGCCGCTGCCGACATCGCGACAAAAATCCCAAACCAGATTTAATTTCATAATACCCAAACCAGATTTAACGACGCGACGGGCCTCATAAGTATTGTGACCAGTTGGCATGTCGACGGTCGAAAATCGGGCGGGGGGAGGCGGAGGGCACGCTCCATCCCATGCACCAGATAGGACAATCGATTGCTATATGAACGGCCTACAGTAACGTGGACCTTCGGTCGGTCGATAACCCCCCGGAAATTTTATAAATTTGAAGCCCAAAATACTAAAATAGCCGAAATTCATGGTTCGCTCATTTATATTGACCTTAGACTAACGTTAGAGGTTTTATATAGACCTATGCATATAAATGTGTTAATTTCGGATATCAATTATTTGCAGTTCGTTGTTCATGACTTCATGTGCGAATGAGATACATGGTCAAATTGTAACAGTCATGGGATCAAACTTTCCGTGGATCTGGTGCTATCGCGGATGTTACATTTATTTGCGCTAAAGTTTGCTGGCTACAAAGCCATTGCTATTGGCCAATTCGCGTGTTACACGCTCAAAAATGAAACAAGGAATCGTGGAATCCTACGTTCATATCCTATTACAGTACCGAGTACGATACTATTACGATTATCTGGTATCTCCTCTCTTTCAGCGACCTTTCAGGTTCGTCGAGAACTCGAGATCCCGCTCGTGTTGCTCCAAAATATGCTATTTTTGCTTCTCAACCGACTAATGCGATGGCATGGGTCTACATGGGTTGATGGCTCGTAATGGCTTTAAATATTATTGCGTTCAAATCGATTTCCCAATTATTAATGAGCACGGGCATGATATTCACTTATTCAGTGCTATTATTGGTCATGGAAAATGAATCGCAACGCTCAATTATTCAATCGCAGAGTTAAAATGAATTCGTTGAATGGTCCGTTCCACGTCATTCATCGGACAGTTTATTGGGGAGCCTTAACATATGTGTAAGAGTGTAACCGCAGTCGTTCACTCAAGTGTATGCCACGTATGCTGCGGAGGGGACCTTTTTTTAAAATAACTTATAACCCCCATCTCCGTGCTAAGATCCGATCGACAATTGTAGCTGCACATATAACTCGAGATACCGCAACACCAGTCAGTAAACCGTTTATCACAACACAAATTCTTTTACCAAGAACCTTACACCACTTTCGCTAAAATGACTATGTTGTCGAAGCTGCAAGACATGGCTAGCGACGAAAAGAGGAGCCTAGCGACTACCCTAGTGCTGGGCGGTGCTGGTTTGATGGCTGCAGGGTACATGGCCAAGGCACTCTCGGCAACTGATTCTTCGGAGCGCAAAGCCTACATTGCATCCGTGTCCACATACAACCCCAAAATGGCAGTGTCTATGCAGATGTTCAAGCGCTTCTATCACAAGTGTCGCAACGGCACTGGCGTGACTAAATTTTCTGACGGGCGCTCTGTGCTCGAGTTTTGCGATAAGCTGCTTGACGCCAGTGGTATTGCAAACCGTTACTCTGTTTGCCCCTCTTTCCGGGTTGACGAGAACGGCAACACTGTGAAAGATGAGCTCTACCGTGAGGAGGATGACATTCTTTCCGAGAAGTATGGATACAATCCTCCTGCCCGCGTCCGTCTGGCTATGTGGAGGAACCACATGCCCGAGCTTGCATGCGGAGCTGCCCGCAACGCAATTGAGCAGTGGGGCGGTGACATTTCCACCATTACGCACGTCATCGGAACTTCCACCTCCGGTTGGTGCGAGCCTGGCATCACCTCCACAGTTATCTCCACCCTTGGGCTGAGCAACCACTGCTGCAAGGTTGAGCTCTCTTTCAACGGCTGCTTCAGCGGCGTTACTGCGATGCGAACTGCTCGCGATGTTGTATTAGCCCAGCCCAACCGCACTGTGCTGGTCATTGCTATGGAGATTGGTGGAGGACACATGGACACCGTTACTACCTGCCGTGAGTCTTTGGTGCCTCTTACTCTGTTCGCTGACGGCTCCGGCGCGGCCATCATCACCAACAATGTCAATTCCTCGTCTGCCTTCAAACAAAATCACCCCGACTATGCTCCCGTTGGTGTGTGGGAGATGAAGAACTGGGGAACCTACCTCATCCCCGACACCAAGAAGCTCATGATCTGGAACGAAAGCGAAGTGCCTGAATATGGTGGTTACACTATGATCCTTGACAAAAAAGCTCCAGACATGCTTGCAAAGTGCCTCTTGACTCAACTGGGTCCTACTCTCTTGATGAACTACCTGAAGGTGTGCGGCGTCTCCCAGCCTGCCTTTGCCGTGCACACTGGCGGCCGTAGAATTATCGACCTGATGAAGGACGCGTTCAACACTTTGGGCTGGAGGGATGACTTCAAGGAGCACTATGGCGTACTCAACGACGTTGGTAACTTGGCAACTGTATGTATCTTCCATCTTCTCCAGCGCCAGCTCTGCACTACCAAGCGAAATAACTGCTTTATCCTAGGATTCGGCCCTGGTATGACTGTCGAATATGGCTTCTTGTCACGAGTCCAGTAAAAGCTGCAGCAGAAATGCTTTAGTTGCTGCACGGATTTTCGAGTTGCAGGCTCTACGATAACTGATAACTGTGCGAAGGCGAACGAACAGTTCGTTTTCGCTGAAAAGCAGGATCCTTGAGACCTATAGTTGACCTATTGTGTTGAGCCCTTGACCCACTACTTGTAAATACTGTAAATAAAAGATGCTATTTTATGCTGTACTTTAAGGTTTTTCTTGCACATGTCAGAGTGAATATGGCCAGAAGCTTTGTAAATATCAACGGGCATCTTGTGCTCCACACGGATAAGTAGTAATATGACCACTTAGAAGATGGGGCGTTGCGCTGTAGAATATATTCTATGAAATGTGTTGTCATTTCTGCACAGTGAAAATGTGTGCAGTGGGAAAGTTGCCTCCCATTAACCTTGAAGGAACATTCCGTCATCAGGCATCTCTGCTTGAGATGCGGTTTATTGAGCAGAATGTGATTCCGCTCACCTGCCTGTAACATTTCCATGATTTATGATGCGAAGGTGAAATACATGGCCGAAAACGCGTCCACGAATGCAAAAGGGGAAGGGGTTATTTTCCCGTATAGCCAGTCCTTAAAGATACGGACAACTAACTGTGTTAGAAAAATAGGTTGTTTGTTGGATACATGGATTTTGAAGGGTGAACATACGTCTTGTGTTGTTGGAGTGAGACTGTGACTACCGTATGCGTACTAGTACTATGCATATGGGTAATAGCTACTGTCTACCATGATGTATTTCAAATATTTCAGTATTGTAATCCTGTATCTCAATCATTATGGATGATGAGTATGTTAATTTTCACAAGCAGGTCTGATGCGTGTCCAGTCTTGATGTATGATTAACAGGAGAACATATGTCCAATCCCAAATCCTTCGTCATGGAACAACTGAGCTATTTCCTGTCTAACAATAAAGGCGGGCATCTTATGCTGCTTGGATGTTCAATATATTTGCAATACAAGACTAGCAAGCTTTTACATGTATATGAAATATGCATGTTGCAATGTGATATATTGCAGTGTGATATAGGTGTACTGCTGGATAAACCCCCGGTGCCATGGGGTACACACCCATGGTCGGTTAGGCGCGGACAGATCGCCATCGAATCGATCAACAGAACTACACGATGGTTTATCGACAAGCCCGTACTTTTTAGTCCTCTGCATGTACATCTATATTGCATTGTCGTTATATGCATGTGTAGCCATAATGTATGTCAAGCCGTTATCGTGACCAGGCTGGTATGCATGTATACATATGCATGCATTATATGACTATCACTTTCTAATGCAATGATGTGAACTCATGAATACACTGGCATATGATTGTGCATGCCGAATATGTGCGCGATGCTGATGTCCAGTATCTTTTATTATCACCGTCGTACAATACGACTGCATGCTCTACTGGAATATCCCGGTTCACGGATATCAGACAGTCCCGGAACCAATATAGATAAAACTCTCATAAGAAATAAACCCTAAGCTAGATATACCGGGAACGGTCACGGAGTCGGAACGGTCTCGAGTCTAGCTGCCTGTGACACTCGGTGTGTCACAGCACAGGCTTACGGATCAGTCACGGTCCAGTGTTGGCTACCTAGGAATCTGTCATAGGGGCCTGCACCGGGACTCCCGGTCAGGGCTGCCTATACAGATTTCAGCACACCACCCCAACACCGTGGGTGGTGACAGACAGGTAAGTCAGAGAAGTTAAGATAAGTTAGGGCAGGAGCTAGGGTGACAGACCTAACTGCTAATCAAACTGTGCAATTCTGAAACACAAATTCGAACCCTCTAGCTAGCATAAGTGCAAAAACCTACGGGCAAGGAGCTCCCGCCAAACAACTGAAAGGCACTGTGTCAGCAAACCAGATTTAAAGATTGTAGTTGTCAAAATAGAAAGCATAAAACCAAATCGAAGACCATGTTGAGGTCAAAGTACATCTCAGTACACCACCAGAAAGTGGTGCACTGCCAGAGCCAGAAGGAAAGCTACTCGGGGTCAAAGTCCAGAGGGGCACCGTCACCACAATGTCCACGGTAGTAGCTTGCAACACCGGTCTCAAGTGGGTCAGGCGGCCGGTGAACCACCGTCGCAATGTCACAAACCACGGCTTATCGTGTACCTCAGCCGGGTTGTGACACTTGCTGTAGCAGTCTCTGTGACGAACGTATGACACGCGCAGTACGATACGCGCGAGGAGTTATGACAGTGACGAGATACGGAAATACGGATGGGTGTTACACTTGTTTGGAGATAGCGAGAATAAGTAGGGCGGCGTAGTGAGAGTGAGCAGACGCTCATTTTTGTTTTGCCTTCGTAACAGTGATTCCGAGAATAACCAGGACTCGCTTGAGACCGCGAAAACAGCAGTGTTATGAGATAATTAATAAGATACAGTATTCTTATGCTTGTAAAGATATACATTTGTGGACTTCTCCTTGTGCGACTGCGTCAGAACTGTAATTAACAGTCTTTTTCAAAACAAAAATGTGCCTTATTACAGACATGTCGTCTGTAATGCTGAGAGTTCAACAGCAGTCCTGAAGAACGAGACCTCTGAATGGTGATGCCAGGGACGGATATATCCGTACTGGTAAGCCTTGGAAGAGGTTGAGTGAAGCAGGCTGTTGCGACACTCGAAGTTCACCAGTCTTGCGAAGTACAGCGACAGCGGTCACAGCAGAACCAGTTGCTAATTTTACGAACATGATTGCGGCGTTGAGAATTATGTACTGGGCTATTTCGGGAAGTGACATCCTGCTGGAGCAAAGCACCAGACGGTAAAGCCAGGGACGGATTCATCCGTACTGGTACGCCTGAAGGCGTGGAGCGAAACAGGACTGTCAGTGGGCATCTTCACGACAGCATTCTTTGTGGTCACCTGACTCATGCTGGCGTTCTACTGACTTACTGCGTGGACCAGAGACACTAAGTGCAGAGGCAACCCTGCTGGACATCTGGGAGAGCCAATATAAGACCGGGTCACAGATGGAACCTTGCTCACCAGTCGTGGACGAAATTATGCTGGCAGTGATTGCTACTTAGAGCAAAGCACTGAAAGGTGAGGCCAGGGACGGATTCATCCGTACTGGTAAGCTGGGAAGTGTGGAGTGAAAAGAGCCTTCACACCAGTATTTCTTCTTCACCAGAAAGGTAGCAACGGAATCCAAGGCTGACCGCGAGGAACAGCAACGGGCAGAGAGGCGTGCCCAGAGGGCGATACGAGTGAGCCAGCATTTCTCAGAGCTGGAGGGAGAGGAAGGGGCTGCCGGTGGCCAGCCTGAGGCACAAGCACTAGTACAGCCTGAGGCACAAGCACCAGTCCAACTGCAAGCCCAAGCCCAGGAGCCATTAGTAATCTTTGAAGAAGACATGGAGTATACTGACTACGCTCGTGTCAACCTTGGTACACTGCCCAACTACACGGGCACCAAGGAAGAAGATCGGCCCAAGTTCCTGAGGGAGTTCGCCGACATGTGCGAGAATTTCGTACGGCAGCACAACGCCAACGTCAGGAAGAGGCTCAGGTCCGGGGCTGGCACCCTCACCGAAGCTCAGATGAAGACTCTGAGAGAGACTCCCCCTGACTTTGAATACCTGTGGGACATCGTCCCTGCGTGTCTGGCTGGAGAGAACTCACAAGCTCTCAGCTGGTGGCGCGAGAACTATGAAAGAGGGGGGGTAGTGACCTCCAACATGGACCGAGTCCTGAAGGACACTAGCGAGCATGGCCCACTCGAGGGTACCATCCCGTGCGCTAGACCCCCTTTCAATGAGATGAACGCTGGCACCACGTGGGTGATAGCGAGGCCAGTGACAAACCAAGACACCCAAGGGGAGGTTTCCGACGAATATCTGACTGATGGAACCTCCCTGAAAGGCTTGACGGGACGTGATGGCACCCGTGATACCCAGTACTTCTATGCGCTCAGGGGCTTCATCGCTGCCCTTGACAAGAAGTTCATGATGAAAGGGACTCAAGAGAAAGTGGATCTGTTGACACAGAAGCCACAGGAGGTGGGGCAGGATGGTCTGACCTACATGAAGATGTGCCAACGCAGGGAAATGCAGCTCAACACTGGGAAGGTGTTGAGCGATGAAGAGCTGCGTACCTTCATCGAGGACTGCGTAGACAACCTGCGCATCAAGATCTTCCAGACGCGGGTGAAGGAGCAACTGAGGGCACAGTTCCCGCCACCCAATCGGGTGACCTGGAAGGACCTGGAGGCCATCGTCGAGGTTCAAGACAAGCTCAAGGGCGATGCAGAGTCTTGGATCCTCACCTTCCTCCAGGAGATCACCAGACGATGTGGCTGCCAGTACTCCACCTGGGAGGCGCGACAGCATGGACTTGACCTCAAGGCCATAAAGAACTCGATCAAGAAGATTGAGTCCTCTGAGGTGACGCAGTCAGGCGAACCGGAGAACAGCAAGAAGGTAGATGCATCACCTTCCAAGAAGATGAAGAAGGAGGTGAATGTGGCCGAAAGAGCTAAGAAGGCCTCCTACAACAAGACGCCACCGCCAGCAGAGGGCGTGCGTACGAACGACAAGCCCAAGTGCTTGCGCTGCTTTGGAGGGGGCTGGCATGAGTCCGATCCCGAGCAGTGCAGGAGTGGTTATAAACACGTCAAGATGCCTGCTGGATTCCACGAAAGCAGGCTTGGTTCCAGCAAGTGGTGGGACGCGGAGAACGCCGCTCTGCGCATGTATAATCTGAAGAACCGCTTCAAGAACTCTGACTGGGGCATCCTGGTGACGGACTGGCAGCAGCTGTCCAACGAAGAGAAGGACAAGTACAGAGCCAAACAGCCACCGGAGGACAAGCAGAAGAGCACCACTGGCAATCCCGAGGCGTTGAAAGCAGAGTACCAGGGCATGGTGGCTGCTAGGAAGACGGCCAGTCGTGCGGGCAGCGTGAAGTCGCAGGTGCTGTCCGAGGATGAGGGCTCCGACGAGGAACCAGTCGCAGCACGCGTCGCGGAGAGGGAGACTCACACCGTCGATGCACGCGCGCACCACCATGGCAGCGCAGGGGTAGGAGTGTCGTCTGGCCCTCCAACCGAGTTACTCACAGCCATGGCCGAGGAGATGGGCGAAGAGGAGCTCTCGAGCGCCCTCAACACCTTGGGTCTGGGGGCACTCCCCGAGACGCTGTGCAAGAGTGCGGAGTCTGAACTCACGGCGGCTCCAGCAGTAGCCCTGGGAAGTACCCAGCGCATGAGGGGCTTCCCAGTGAAGACACCCGAGGAGTACGAGGCAGACGCACAGGTGCCCATGGCGCCTGCGGCGGACGAGATGCAGAGGAAGGTGCAGCTCATGGCCTCCGTGATCAAGAGCCTGGGAGCAGCTTTCCGCAAGCTAGCTGCTGGACTCGTAGCAGAAGGTCGCATAACAGCTCCAAGGGGTGTGGAGACCTTGGTGGAACTGGCTGAGAACAACCAGCTCCCCGTGCCGACAGCCTCAGCAGCAGACTGCCAGGACATCAGCGATGAGGATGACGACTGCCCGGGCATGGAGTCGGGCGACGACAGTGACGAAGAAGAGATTCCTCTGGATGAGATGCCGGAGGACATGGTGGAGCAGCCCAGGAAGGAGAGGACGACGGTGCGTGTAACAGCTGCAGCTGCCACCGTCCAGGAGAGCTACGGCGTGAGAGACTTCAGCGAGAGGGGGGAGCTGCACGCAGGGACCATGGAGACCAAGGCGTACGAGCTATTGAAGAAGAAGATGCTCAGTGGTCTTACAGAGGAACAGCTCACTGCCATGGCGCAGGTCCAGCCCGTATGCAAGCTCCTGAACGAGTCTCTGGCACAAGGGATGGCGCTGATGGCCTCTGGAGGCTTGCTTATGTTGTACAAAGCGCTTCTCCTGGACACGGGGGCCAACTGCAACATTATCCCAATCAGGACAGCCAACAGGTTGGGCTTGACCATCTTTGATGCAGAGACAGGGGCCAGGGTGGCGAGATGTGATGGCAGCCCTGCGGAATTCACGAAGTACTGCTACGTGGATGTGGTTCTCGCTGCGGGCACGCCGTACATGACTCTGCATCGGCTCCACGCCTTCGTCACCTACACCAATGACACGACGTGGGACTTCTTGGTGGGCACTGGACCCCTGAAGAACGCCCTCAAGTTGACCATCGACCTCTACAGAGGCATTGCTACTTCTGAGGCCGCGGTGTCACTGGGTATGAAGGAGAAGGTCACGTTGCCATTGATCGAGTTGACGCCGCCCGTCGATGCAAGGAGCAAGCGGAATGAAGACCCGAGAGTGTGCCTGGCGACCGAGATCTTCGACGTTGAGGCCGCGACAGCGCGCACTCTTGCCCCCGCTTTTGATGATTGCGAGCTACCACCACGTGAAGCAGTGTCCCTGGACACGAGGGGAGAGGACCGTCTGGCCCTCGCAGGGGAAAGGTGTTCGCCTGCACCTTGTGCATTCTCGCGAAACCACCCCGAGCTGATGGAGAGCCTGGCGTCATGGCTAGAGGAGATGAGGCTGAGAAGGTTCAACTCGGATGAGAGGGAGAGGCTCGAGGCGCGCTGCCAGTCCATGGTGGAGGCAGGCTTCTTGAAACCCAGCTCAATGATGCAAGTCGAGCTCACTGGGCGGGTCAGCTTACACGCCGAGAACGCAACGTACGAACCTCCTCCGCCTGGTACGTCCTTGACAGACCAGATGCTGGGCATGCTACAAGCATCATCACGCAGCCAGCGGGAAGCCAATGTGGCGACCAGGGGTGAGTGGTCCAGTGCTGAAGAGCCAGATGCGAGGGAGTCCCGCACTCAAGCCAGCCTGACCTCAACTCAGTCAGACCCTCGCTATCCAGACCTCACGCTGAGGCAGGAGGCCGAGAGCGAAGCTGCCTTCAAGCTGGCCAGCGTACAGCCATGGGAGGGCATGGCAGTGAACCCGTGGGACCACCAAGATAAGGAGAGCAGCTGGACTCAGCAGCGCCTGTACATCGACCGCACGGGCTATGCTCGTCTGTGCACACTCTGCGAAGAGGGCGATGGAGGTGGTGTGGACGCAGGATTTGTGCGGGTCAAGTTCCCGCGATGTGGAGAATACAAGACCATCCTGGAGACGGAGCTACTGTGGCCCGACTTTACGTTGGTGGACCAGAAGGTTGACAAGGAGACGAAGATACCCTCAGAAACCTGGACCACGAGGCCGAGCGGCAGGAAGGACAACGACCAGGTCCCACTCCCTGACTGTGGTGCCCATCGGGAGGCAGGAAGGTACACGATGGCGAGTGTTCAGGAGGTCCTCAACACCCATCAGACGTACCCAGGAGTCGTGACGGGCAAGCTCATGTGGGACAAGGTGGCGCGCCAGTTCTGCGTACTCAGCGAGCACACTCGCGCCCAATGGGATCTCATGGAGCGCATGGTACGTCACACCATGGAAGGCGTCACCATCATGAACCCCATGGGCAAGATGACTGGCGAGTTCCAGCTGCCTTTTTACTATGAGAAGGACCAGCGCTGGCAGTACCAGCACCTAAAGTATGTACAGCGAGTGGACATCGTTGACCTTCGAGCTCGTCTGAAGGTGAGGTACGACGTGGAGGTGACTGGTGTGGAGGGCGTGGATGTGAAAGTGATCCCGCAGCTCACGCTGTCAGACGCAGCGGACAAGGTGGGGAAGTTCTACCCGGTGACAGATGGGGAAGGAGGCAGTGGCGAGGTGTTTAGCACGAACGCTGCCGCCGTGGAGTACCTGCATCTGGGGGACAACCCGAGAGTGATGCTCGGAGCATGCAAGACAGAGGAGCAAGCACAGGACGCGCTGGACACTTATGGGGCCAGAAGAAACCCTCCAGTGCGCACATCCAAGACTCTCAAGACGTCGAAGACGGTCAGGGGGGATGAGGCAGGGCCATCTGGCTCCGCACCGCCACCATCTTCTGCACCTCTTCGTTTACGGCATCAAACCTGGCCCAACGGCGTCTTCGACCCTGCCATGTTGGATTACCACGCTGCAGTGTTCCAGGGCACCTACGAGCCGGAGTCGCCCACTCACAGCGAGAACACAGCTGGAGAAGCCAACTGGCTGGATCTGGGAGAGATCTCGGAGTTCATGGCGCTGCAGGGACAGACGGTCTTCCTCATCCAGTACCGTTGCTTCATGGGCAAGATCGAGTTCCAGCTCGGGAAGCCCTTCGCGCAGCGAGGAAGGGGGGTGCACACGCAGCAACTCAGCAACCAGACCCTGCACCGGTACGCTTCCTCCGCAGGAGTGGGACGAAGGGAAGAGTTTCTGCCTCTGGGTGGGCAGTCGAAAGGCTGCACGGGAGGACTCCTCGGCACCTTGCAGAAACATATGACACATCTGGTTGATCGCACTCAGCTCTTGGAGATCGCCAGAAGCCATTTGAGCGATGGCCCACGGCAGGGCACCCTACGGGTTTTCAAGACCCGTGCCAACGCCCGGTCCAAGGCCGTGTATTACCTCTTTGAGGACAATCGCTACTACAGTGAGCAGGGGCCCAGCAGCATGGCGTTCACCTTGGAGTACCTCTCCTCAGGCACGCGCAAGTTTGACTGCTGCAGCTGGGAGACCTGGAACAAGGTGGCGGTGATGCACCGAGAACCATTGTCTGCGTTCACGTCCTCGGTGGGCCCGGCGTTGCTGGCTGAGGCACGTCGGGCAGAGGTGCAGGCGCGTCTTCGAAACGACTTCATGAGGTGCCTGGACCCAATCGAGGGAGGGGATGCAGGAAGTAAGGAGGGAGACGGCAGCATCTCAGGATACTCTTCCGACCTCGCGGCTGTTGAGGGTGTGAGCACTCACACGGGTCGCACCAGAACACCGTCGCCGCTGACAGAGGATGAAGACAGCGTGGAGGTCATCAGTGAAAGACTGGTTGGGCTGTCTGCCAGATTGGCGCACGGGGAAGCCGAGCTCGAGGCAAACCACCTCACCATGGCGGCTCTCTCGGAATCGATACAGGCGCGTCAGGCGATCATCAGAGAATATGAAGAGCGACCTCGTACTGCCCGCGCAACTGCGAGGATTGGAGCGGGAATGAGCACGCTTGGGCCAGACTGCCCGGGGCTTGATGGTCGTGGTGGCACGCAAGCCACGACCACGCCGACACCCTACTCTGGCCGAGTTCTCGGCGGGATATCAACCATGGGCTTGGAGTGCAACATGGCACAGAGACCTGAGCACCATTCAATCAACGACATTCTGGGATCCCCGGCACATTCCATCTGCACGCAGCAGACTGAAGCCGTGCCTCCAGCTGCACAAGAGCAGGACTTCTCCGTTTCATACGTGCCATCGACCCCGAGCTCTACAGCACCCAGCAGCCCGGAGCGTTCCAGTGGCTTCGTTGCGCAGGTCGGCACTCGACCTTCAGGCCATCCTACAGCGCGCCCGCAGAGTCCAACTGAGAGTGCCGCACAGCAGCGTTCACCACGGGTTGGTCAGCGCAGGAGGAGATCTCCGAGCCCCAGGGAAGGCGCTCATCGTCAGGACACGGCTCGCGGTCGGCATGCCGGCATGGGCGCGTCGCGTGCTCCTCAGAGACGCCAAAGTTATGATGAGATCTGGGAGGAAAGGAGAAGGGAGAGCGCCCTGGGGCCTTTTCAAGGGGGCACCGGGCAGGCTGCAGCCCGGCACGCCCGTCACTGAGAAGCAGCCCCGGCGAAAAGCCGGGCACGCAACCCGCCAATGATAGGCGGGCGAAGCGCACTCAGGTGTGCTTCCTGCTCGTGGGGGTGTTCGTGCGCTTGCGTTGGCCGCAGCTGCCTCATTTTGCAGTGATGGCAGTATGGATGGCTATGGAGGTATTCAGGTTTCTTGGTGAGGTCGTCGCCTGCTGGGCATTCCACGCTGAGGCGCCCCGCAGAGCCATGGCACGCGCGTTGTGGGCCGTGCGCGCAACGCCACTCGAGCCATGGGCACATCAACAGGCGCCTCTGCGAGTGCTGTTGGAGCTGGCCAGGCACCTACTGCTGTTGACCAAGGGCGCTCTTGAGGTAGCTGGGCTCCATCACGCTCGGCGTGGGCTGTGGTACGTGCCGTTGATACGGTTCTGCCTCGTCATGCTCGCCATGCACTTCACACACATGGTCGGCACTCTGGGGTGCGTCTTGACGGTTGGCGCCCACATTGTCCACCATGGGTTGCCATGCTCCGGCTCAGTTCAAGATGGTGGCACATTCGCCGCGCTGGAGACTCAGGTGGGTCGCGCGCTGGCGGTCGCCCAGCGGATCTTGGCCGCCGGGCCGGCTACGCTGGCCGCTGTTCCGCGGCGCATGCAGAAGCCGCGCTTTGCCGCTCGACTGCAGCGCCTGCAGTTCACTGCCGCTTGCTACCGAGTGGCGCACTGTGTCTATGTGATATCAGTCTTGGCGCTGGTGGTCTACGTGTCTGCAGGAGGAGGCCTGGGCCGTATGCAAGGGGGGTGGAAGATGTTGACTTGCATACTGACCCTTCACCCTCCAGTTAAACCAGTGGGTACCGGCAGAATTTTAAAACTTTTGCTGCTGCTAGCGGTGGCTGCTTGGGTGGCCGTCGTGGCCCCTGGGGAGCCTCAGGGCGTGCTGACGATGGACACGTGCTCGAGCTCGCCGATCAGATCTACCAGGACCGCCTGGGAAGACCAGAGGTCTTCGCGCCAATGGGACACCGGATGGGAGGCTATGGTGGCAGAGCAGGACGAGGTGCTTCCGCACACGGTGCTGGACACGTTACAGCCAGGGGGCACAACCAGGGTCACCAAGGACGAGGCCGCGTGGCTGGACACCGAGCTCAATGCCACCTTTGGAGGACATCCCGAGTTCACCGAGGAGAATTGGGAGGAGATGCGCAACGTGGTAAGGAGGTGCAGCTACTGCTTCGCCAACAAGCCGCAGGACATCAAAGGCTACCATGGGGGCGCGACACATGCGACCTTCGCCATCCCTTTCAAGGACGAGACTAAGGTAGCTTACCAACGACCGAGGAAGTACAGCCCGGGAGAGCAGGAGATCATCGACCTGCACTGCAAGGAACTGCTGGAATATGGCTTCATCGAGCCGGCTTCGCAGCACTGCAGACACGCCAGCAACGTGGTGGTTGCGGGGAAGAAGGATCACGACACTGGACAGTGGACCTCGACGAGATTCTGCGTCGACCTCCGATCTACGAATCGGTTGTCGCTGAAGGATAATACGTTACCACACCGTCCAGAAGAGCTCTACCAGCGCGTGGCCAAGGCCAAGTTCAAGACTACCCTGGACGCGACCAAGGCGTTCCACCAGATTCCCATGACCACTGAGGAGGACAGGGACAAGACAGCGTTCTGGTGGGGCAACCAGCTTTATCGCTACACATCCATGCCGTTTGGAGCAGCTGGAGCAACCGCAGCCTTCATCAGGATCATGGACTACGAGCTACGTCATCTGCAACACTGCACGGTGGCGTACGTCGATGACGTGTGCATATACTCAGACACCGCTGAGCAGCACATCAAGGATGTGGAAGCCGTGCTTCGCACTTTGGGGGATGCAGGGATACGTCTGCATTCGGGCAAGTCAACCTTCGGGTCAGCCACGGTGGACTTCTTGGGCTACCGCATCGGCTATAACACCATTGGCGCGCAGGACATCAAGTGCAAGGCCATCCAAGAGCTGCCCAAGCCCGAGGACAAAACTGGAGTACGCTCCATCCTTGGACTCATGAACTACTACAAAGGTCTGGTGGGGGAACCCATGGGACCCAACTACTCAGAGATGGCACGACCATTGAACGACCTGCTCAGAAAGGAAGTGTTGGATGTCAAGGGAGCTTGGGGGAAGGATCAGGACCAGGCATTGCAAGCACTGAAGGATGCCCTGTGTTCGGGGAGATGTTTGAAGCCCATTGATTACAGCAAGCCCATCTTCCTCTACACAGACTGGAGCAACCATGGCATCGGCGCAGTGCTGGGACAGAAGGACGAGAATGGCGTGGAACACATCTGTGTGGTCATCAGCCGCTCGCTGTCGAAAACCGAGAGACAGTACGCGAGCTTCCAGGGTGAGATGCTGGCAGTGGTGTGGGCCATCCGCACATTACGACAGTACCTGCACGGGGTCCACTTCACGCTGATCACCGACCATTCGCCGCTCACAACACTCATGGAGAAGGGTGACCTACAAGGTCAACACCTACGCTGGGCCATCAGCCTCCAGGAGTTTGAGTTCACGGTCCAGTACCGACCAGGTCCGAAGAATGAGAACGCGGATGTGCCATCCAGGTATCCACTGCCCAGCACCGCAGACGAGACTGGTGCCCGTTTGGACCGTGAAGGGGACCGAGCCAGGGAAGCGGGGCGTGCCGAGAGGCCAACGCGCTGCTTCACAGACGCCATTTGCTGGGAAGTGACCAGGGAGCCACCACTTGGCCCCGAAGTAAGCCCAGAAGCTCAGGTGGCCAACTACTGCGAGAACATGGTCAGGGAGCAGCTGGGGACCAGTGCAGTCCATCGACTGTTTGATGTACACTACCAAGAAGAGCTGGAGTGCAACAAGGGGGTCATGTTTGACACTGACCACCCGGAAGTGGCCAGGTGCTCGGGCAGGTTGACTCGGGTCGCCTGGGATGCCCTCAGCCAGGTACGGCCGATCAGGGGTATGCATTCCGGAGGCTCACCAGCGATATACGGCGACGAGACCATGGAGGGTGGTAAGCTCAAAGTGCCGAAGAAGATCGACACGAGAGTGATTGACAAGAGCTTCTTCCGGGAAGCCAGAGAAGAGGGCGTGGTCTGCTATGAGCCGTGTGGGGGCCTGTGTGCTGGACTAGAGATGCTCTTGCGCTGCGGAGTTAAGGTTAACAAGTACCTCTACCAGGACATCTCGAAGTCCAGCCAGACGGTAGCCAGGGCCAGGTGCATGGCGCTCAGCCGCCGTCATCCGGACTTGTTCCGTGCCGAGGCAGCCCACTTGGAGCAACTGCCCAGCAACATCGAAGACACCAGCCTCATTGACCTTGTACATGCAGGGGCATTGAGTGGAGAGCAGTGGGTCATGGTGTGTGGATATCCATGCCAGGACCTGTCACCAGCTGGCAAGCTGGCTGGTCTGGAGGGCAGGCACAGCAGACTGTTCTACCAGGCAGTGCGAGTCCTCTCCACGCTGCAACAGCTGCAGCCTCAGAGACCGCCAGCATATGTGCTGGAAAACGTTTCTCCGCTGTCACACAAGGAGAACTCGAAGATCAGGAAGGAGGTGTTCCCCATCATCAACAGCGTGGTGGGCCAGCCGGTGTCCTTTGACGCGGCGCGCGCGGGATCATACGCGCATCGTCTACGAGCATATTGGAGCAATCTGTTCCAGAATCAGCAGTTCAATCTGGTGATGGAGCGGGTGGACAGACCACCAGACAGATACGTGCGCGATATTCTGCAGCGAGGCTGGAAGCCGCGCAGGGTCGTCACAGGAGACAGGAAGCCTCACTACACCGCCAACGTTGTAGGGGAGCCTATGAGAGTATTGCCAACCATCTTGGCGACACAAAACTCTCGTGCTTTTCGCGCGCCTCGCGCAGGCACAGTGGTGAGGAAGGGAGATGATGATGAGGTGGGGGAGACCAGAGAGGTTAACCTGGATGAGAAGGCAGTGGCCATGGGGTACAGCGCAGGTGAGCTGCGCGCGGCACATGGCATGAAAGACGAAGAATTGGCAGGAGTGCTTGGCCTTGCTATGGACCGAAGAGCAATGGAGCTATTGTATGCGATTGCCGAGGTCAGCACGACCAAACTGCCGATGAGTGAGGAGAGTGAGGAGAAGGAACATGGCACGCTAGTTGCCATCCCCATCGTGAAAGCCACCAAGGTGGCTGCCACCTCCGAGGGCACGGCTGAGCCGGTGCGAGCCCAACTAGCAGAGTGGATCACCAGTTCCAGCGGCTACACCCAGCAAGTCGCGCGACGCCTCAGCCATCAGGACTGGGAAGAACGACTGCAACGCATGTGCAGCCAAGGACAGAAAGGTACGCAGGGGCTAGGCACCGCCGACGCTGTTCCACGCCGCAGGCAGTGGAAGATGGCCTCCATGAAGCTCGCGGGCTACGAGGCACGTCACCGGCAGGCCTTTTCAAGACCTGGAGGCAAGCCAGCAGAGACGAGCTCAGCCCCAGAATGGGCACCAGTGACAAAGGAGAAAGAGATGAGGCTGCCTAAGCTGCCCGACACTACGAGAATGGTTGCCATGCTAGCCAGCGTAACCAACCAGGAGTCATTCCGAGAAAGATACCCCGATATACACGAGGACGAGCTATGCCTCGCGTGGATCAAGTCAGGAGGAAGAGTGGAGGTGCCCAAGGAGGAATATCACAGGGTAAGGAAGAGGGCAGCGCGTCACCGTTGGGACGAGCTCATGGGCGAGTTATACATGGTCACTGTCAGTGGTAAGGAGCTGCTGGTGCCCAAGCCCTGTGACAGGATTCAGTTGGTGCGTGAGTACCATGAGAGGACTGGCCATTGGGGCATCAGGCGGACATTGAACCTGTTGTGGCAACGCCATTACTGGGCAGGCATCAAACAGGATGTGCAAGCAGTGGTCACTCAGTGCCAGACTTGCCAGAGGGTGAAGACGCACTATGCACGGGAGGAGGCGAATCTCACGCCGCTGGAGATCAAGTCCTTCATGTATCGCTGGTCCCTGGATTTAGCGTGGCCCACGAAACGCATCACGAAGGCTGGGAACCAACGCGTCTTGGTCATGATTGAGCACTACACGCGATTCGTCGTGTGCGTTCCAATCCCCGACAAGGAGGCCGCCACCATCGCCAACGCATTTCGCTATCATGTCCTATCCGTGTTTGGGGCGCCTGCAGAATGTTTGGTGGATGGGGGCACAGAGTTTGAAGGTGAGTTCTCTGCTCTATGCGAGCAGTGTCTCATTGACCGAAGAGTGACTTCACCGAGTTCCCCAGAGAGCAATGGCTTAACTGAACGGGTGGTACGCACCCTCAAGTTTTGCTTCAAGAAGATGGCCCTCGACAAGGGCCTGGACTTCGAGTGGGATGAGATGCTCTGGTCACTCGTACTCAGCTACAACGCAGCTAGGCAGCAGTCCACTGGAGTGGCGCCATTCACCTTGCTGTTCGCTCAGGAAGCCACGGTGCCACCGGATCTTCGTGCTCGACCCGAGTTGGACTTTGGGAAGCAGGAGGAGAAGACACTGGCTGATGATCTGTTACAGCGAGCCGCCATCGTGAAGAGGCTCATGGTACATGCAGGGTGCAACCTGGAGATCGCTCAGCACCGCGACACTTTACGGTACGAGCACAGGAGGAGTGGCAGTTACGAGCCGAAGCCGCACCAGTTCAAGGCAGGCGATTTCGTATATATACGACAACAACCGCGCTCTGGCATGGAGGTGGCCACCAAGTCAGCCATCCTGAAGATAGTCAAGGTGCAAAGAGATGGAGTGGTAGTGTTGGAGGACAGCACGAAGCTGCGGGAGAAGAGCACAGTGCAAAGTATTGCGCCATGTCACTTACAAGTGAAAGACCAGTACGACTGCAGTGCAGCCATTCCCAGCAAGCATCTCGCGTGTGAGGTGTGTATGCGGACAGATGGGGAGGCAGCCATGTTGCTGTGTGACACCTGTAACCGTGGTTATCACACGTGGTGTCTGAATCCGGCGCTGGATGGAGTACCTGAAGGGGACTGGCAATGTCCCAAGTGCTTAGGTGGGACTGTGGTGGCAGCTGCCGCCGAGGTGAGCGCGTCAATCGTTGACAAGATGGCGGCCATGGAGTTGCAGTTGAGAGAGAAGCTGGGATCAGATGTGGTATTGTTGCCTGCAGACGTGGGTCCGCATCGTGCAGTGAGGCCGGGACGTGAAGACCCATGGCAGGCGCTGAGCTCGCGGCAGATGCTCAGAAAAGAAGGGAGCATGGGGGATCTTCCTGACAGAGTGGCCTGGGGAAGCCAGGAGGAGCTCAGCAGAGTGATCACAGAAGTGATGCCAGGATTCTGGCATGAGGGCCATCGTACCATCTTGAGCAGGAAGTGTGCAGAGCAGCACACTCGCGCGAGAAGTCTCCGCAAGACGTCCACGGTGCAGGCCATGAGCCCCGAGGAAGTGCAGAAGAGAGGAGATGTCACACAACTGAGCAGAGCTCAGGTGAAGATTGCCAGTCAACTGGATTGGGGCTTAGAGTTGGTGATGACAGTTCCTCAGGAGGTCAGACGTTTGGCGCACGAGGTGACTTGGGAGAAGATCACACAGGTATGGGATCCTTGGGCTGGCACAGGTGTCATTGGCAAGGTTATGTCACTGGAGTGGCCTCATCTGAAGGTCATGAATAATGATTGGAATCCGCAGTTGAAGTGGCACGAAGCCCTTAATGCTTTACAACCGGGCAATTATCGAGCCTGGAAGGAGAAGTATGGGGTGTGTGACGCAGTGGTAACTTCACCCTGGTTCGCAGTGCTGGATATTGCGTTGCCGTTGGCAGTACTGGCCAGCCGAGTGGTGGCTTGTATTCATGTGCCATCGCACTACATGACAGATATGACAGAGAGCAGGGCACAATACTTTCGTAAGCTGTGTCACGCTGGACGTTTACATGTGATTGGACATTTAGAGCATGGACCTATTGGAAGAAGATGCATGTGGGTCATGGTGTTTCGCAACCCTCTGACAAGAGCCAGGATGTTGCGAGGAGGAGAAGCTTCTGGAGTGGGTATGTTTACCTTCAGCATGGGCAAGTTCGCAATGGATGGCGTGACGACAGAAGATGCTGAGCAAGCTCTTGTCTGATGTCTGTGCTACCAGTGGAAGCTACAGATGGGGGATGTTGAGAAAAAGAGCTTGCACAAGTGGTGAGAAGAGATAAAGAGATATCAAAAATTTTGAGATTTTGTATAGTCACAGTAGCAAGATAACTGTGCAGTCATATAAGGAAACATATGCAAAGTCGAGCTTGTGTTGTATAGGCACTGACAATAAGTAAGACTGTCTAGTAGTAGGGCTAGAGGGTTGTGCTTGGTGTGGACGCTTCGTGCATAAGTTCGCGACAGCTGTCACAAACCACGGCTTATCGTGTACCTCAGCCGGGTTGTGACACTTGCTGTAGCAGTCTCTGTGACGAACGTATGACACGCGCAGTACGATACGCGCGAGGAGTTATGACAGTGACGAGATACGGAAATACGGATGGGTGTTACACTTGTTTGGAGATAGCGAGAATAAGTAGGGCGGCGTAGTGAGAGTGAGCAGACGCTCATTTTTGTTTTGCCTTCGTAACAGTGATTCCGAGAATAACCAGGACTCGCTTGAGACCGCGAAAACAGCAGTGTTATGAGATAATTAATAAGATACAGTATTCTTATGCTTGTAAAGATATACATTTGTGGACTTCTCCTTGTGCGACTGCGTCAGAACTGTAATTAACAGTCTTTTTCATGTTGAGAAAAAGAGCTTGCACAAGTGGTGAGAAGAGATAAAGAGATATCAAAAATTTTGAGATTTTGTATAGTCACAGTAGCAAGATAACTGTGCAGTCATATAAGGAAACATATGCAAAGTCGAGCTTGTGTTGTATAGGCACTGACAATAAGTAAGACTGTCTAGTAGTAGGGCTAGAGGGTTGTGCTTGGTGTGGACGCTTCGTGCATAAGTTCGCGACAGCAACACCCATGGAGTGCAGTACTGCATCCAGAGTGACGGGGTCCAACTCGGATACACCAGGGTAGATGCATAAATCCCTCCTGCACAACACAGGCTGCGGCGCAACCCGACCCGATACCTGCACAGAGCCGATGTCATTGGCCGCCGTGTAGGCGGCAGCTCCCACACCCATGATCGCGATGAAAAGGATAAGGGAGAGAAGGTAATGAAACCCCCACGGGCCCGCATGTGCGGGGTAGCCCCATGGCGGCTTGCCACACCCATAGGTGAGGGAAGCACCACCAGACTCAGGCACGTGGGCTGCGGGCTCTGACTACGCAATTCCACAGATTTCGCGGAAATTTACCTATATATTTTTACCTATATTTCTCATTTTCACCTAAATTTCGCGCAGATTTTTCGAGAATTTCTCACGAAATCTCAGATTTTGCATACATACAAAGGAGTACAATCTACAGGCTAAACATTCACAGTATTAAGAAAATCGGTAATAAGAAAGCGACCATCGATCATTTGGGGGCTTGGAGGCACCCGGGGGCGATACGGGTATTCATGTTGAGAGATTCGTTGGCTAGATTACTCGAGCTAAGAAAGTTCCGACTGTACACCTGTTATTATACCTCAGCAAGTCAACATCAAAACTTTATTATTATACCCGAGCTTCAAATTATATATACAACCTATTATTGTACCTCAGCATCAAAGCTGACTGCAAGTAGTCCGCTAGGCAGTTATTCTGCTCCTCACCAAACATGTTCGCAAGGAGGGAAAAAACACGTTCACAACAGGCTGAGTTCGGAGTGAATGCGAACACTACTCTTGCAGCTTGGGCCCAAAAGGGAACCTCTTTGCCATGGTTCTTCCACCAAGACAACACTGACTCCGTGAATGCCGCTATGTCACCGTGATCACACGTAAAACCCTTGGCTAGAGTAGCATACTGCGCAAGCTCTCCCTCCAAATAACTCACCAGCTGACCTTCGGATGCCTGAGCTAAGGGGGTTATCGCAGCCAAGCGGCGCACAAACAGACCGTCTATTATTGCACTGTTCTCAGAAACATAAGATGGGTCAAATAACTGCACGAACTCGAACACCTGATATGTGAAAGTGCAGTCATAGCAAGATTCACACTCTCCAGTAAGCCGCTTCTCCACATATGTGTATGCTCCTAAAAGCCCCTTGACAGCAAACTCACGAAGTTCACTCCCATGCACAGATAGAAACGGCCTTATCTCTTCAAGATCCATGGTTTCACTGCCCCCATCCTCATACGTCACTTTGTACATGAAGTGCTCCGGGTCTTCAGTATCTATCTCAACGATGTGCCCACAGAATGTACCGTGGCCTGGGAACTCTTTCACCAACTTGAGACCGATGATCTCAGGCTCCAATGCTCGCCGCAAAACCGCATCAACATTCGGAAGCAAGCCACGGTTCTCACTGTCAACACGCAACTGTCGGCCGTATGCTCGCAAGCTCTCAACTCATGCTCGGTCATTTTAGGATCGCCCGCATTATTTTCATTGCGGCTGCGCTTAAACTTATCGAAAACGTTTACTACCAGCTGGTTATGCTTTCGAGCGGCACGTTCCTCCAACACAGTTAACTCCTCAGGCTCCTCCTCCTCGTCGGAGCCATAGCTAGCTTCTACAAGGGATACTAAACTGTCGGGCATTTCGGTTTAGTGTGCGTACTGCGTGTAAGGTGTAATCAGATCAGCGAGGGGATCGGGGCTTTTCAAACAATTGTTGGCAGTGTTGTTGAAGGTGTCTTGGTGTGCTAAGTCCCAATGGTGTGTAAACGGTTGGATCTTGGATGATCTTGGATGGGTCTCACGATTTCGTTGATGACACAGTATTAAGAAACGACGATTCGGGCTGAATTCCTGTCATCCTGTGGGCAGAAGGCCATAATGATGCAATGACCACTCAAAAATCGAAATTTGCCAAATTTCGGATCCCCCCCCCTAAATTTCGCGGGCACGAAAATTTGCAGCCTATATTTCTTCGAATTTTTTTGATTTTTTTGGGTACCTAAATTTCGCAAAAAATTTCGCGAAATCTGTGGAAGGCCTTAGCTCGACGCATGATTGGCCGAGATGGCCGGAGCCCGCGGCTTGACGGCGAAGCTGCCGTCTGCAAAATCCTCGTAGTCGTCGGTGTCGTAGCCGGTCAAGTCAACCGGCGCAACCGCGGCGTGGTTGACAGTTTCCACAACCCCCGCGAATTCACCGCCTGACTTCTCCGTGGTGGTCAGCCGCGTCGATTGAAGGGACACGGGCGGGCCGTAGCCGTAGAGCTCCAGGAGCTCTTTCTCATTCTCCAAGACAGGCATAGCCAGGGCCGGCACGGCGGATGCCGATGCCGCCGCACCACCTGCCGGAACCTGCTCCTCCGGTGTGATACATGCGCATGCAGTGTCACACACCAGAGCCGAACGAAGCCTGCGTCGCAATGCCCCCAGGCGGCGGGAAAGAGGCGTGAGCGTAATGTACCTTAGGCTCTACCGCCGCGTCGGTGTTGGAAGCATGGTCGGGGCTCGTAACAGCCGGTGATCTAGCCGTCGGTTAGTTGCGAATCGCGTCAGTTAGCCTCAACGAGGCGTCGATGTCGGAGTCCCTCGTGAGGGACCTCTTTGGTAGATATATAGTTCGGCGGTAATATATACCTAACTGGAGAGATAAACCCTGTGTGAGTTAAGGGTTACAATATCAGAACGGTAAACAGTCTTGATAAAGAGAGAGATAACATAAATACCTAACGGGTATTTCCCGTCTACTGGTGACGGTCACCCAGCCTACTACAGGAAGTGACATGTGACAGTTTCGGGTGTCACAGTGTCAAATCCAGCACACCACCTAGGGTGGTGACCGGAGCTAGTAGTGAAACGAAGCGACAAACTCCCTACTCAACTTCAGGAGGAAACTGTAGCACAACTGGGGGCCTGTACTCTTGGTCAGGGCGGTCCCAGTTCACAGCAAATATTGTCAGATACTGCTGGTAGGTGCTAAAACCCTAAACACAGCTCAAATTTAGAGAGCTCTTCCGCACATCTAGGAAGCTAATCTCTAGCTAATCTCTAGGCAGGCACGGTGTAAGCAATCTCAGCCACTAGAGGTCCCCGGAACTGGCCGGCCAGCCCGGAGCAGCGTGAGGGTGAGGTAGTTGCCGGCCTCCGGGGCCGGTGGGAAATCACGCGTAGACGAAATTGAGGAATAGTCGATCTCAGCCGCGGAGTCCCCAGAGCTTGGCGCCTCGTCCTCGGACGAGTACGGCGGTGGCGAATAAGGCGGCGAAGGTGGAACTGGTGGATCGGGATCCACGAGCTCTGGCGGCAGCGGGAGAGAGCCGTGGGAGCGGAATCCCTGTCGTAGCGCCCGATACCGCGCCTGCCTCCGCGGCGGTATAGCACTCGGCACCGCACCACCCACTGCGTCGCCAAGATTGTCACGAAACGGCGCAGGTGGTGAAGTTGCCGCAGTTGGGACTGCGGAAGCAGCCACGCAGCACCACCGACCGGCGGAGCCGTGCATGCGCGTGCATCGGCACCACCGACACCGGAAACGGTGTGCGGTGCGGCGGTAGCACAAATCACGAAAAGCGCACACACCAAAGATGAGGTAAGTAAAGACCCACCAAAGCCCGGAATGCCCCTCCCACAGCCGTACCGTGGCTGCGGCAGCGCAGCCGAGGCATCCTCGTCGTCGTCGTCGCTCGTGATGTAGGTTGCGGGCTCGTAGCCCATCACGCCCTCCGGTGCCTCGACCGCGGAGAGCAAGTTCATGCTTACGGGCGGCTCGTCGGGCGCCCCCAATGCAACCCCTGTGCTCTCGATGAAGTCGGCAAACGTGCGGGTGACGGGAGGGCAAACGGGGTTAGGCGGACCGGTCCATTCCTCGTCGGATTCAACCGACGCGGGTGGGGAGTGCGTGACCGGCTCCGACACCACCGGCACGTCGGCGGTGAAAGTGTTGGCGTTGAAAGTCGATGCCCCAGCCGTGCGTGCCAACTCGGAGAACTCAGTGACGGCGGACACGAGGGCCTCCCGTCCTCCTCGCAGAACGAGCACGCGGAGAGGTCGGCGAAGATGTCCGGCTTCCCGCCCGCGAGCATGCAGAGGGCGTCAAACTCTTCGGCGTCGTCGTGGTCGATGGCATGTTGAAACTTCGCGGCCAACACCGAGTTCTCGGCCTCCTCAGCGAAAGCGTAGGCCGAGAGTCCGGTCCGGCCCCCGTTCGGGCAGTCCCGATGCCAATGCCGCGCCTTGCCCTTCGCGCACACCTGATTTTGACAATACGGCACGGTTGCACCGGTGTCGCGGTGAAAGGCGACCTTCTTGGAGACGGATTGAGACCAATTCCCCCCTTGGGGAGGGGCGTGGTCGCGAAGCGGGTCTTGATGCGGCGGTCCGGCTTGTCCGCGCGGGGAGTGTACCCGCGCGTGGACGGCTCGGACCGGTCGGGTGCGACAAATGCGGCCAATTGCCGCTTCAAGTCAAGGACCATCGTCCGCAAGTCTGCGAGCTCACCGGGTCCACCGGAGTCATCGGTGTCCCCCTCCATAAAATGCGTGCCGTGAGAATACCGGTGCGCGGACGCCGTGGCGGTGCCCGCCCGCACGTGTTCGGAGTAGCATTGACGCACCCATTGTTGAATCGTGAGGAGGTCGTGAGCGGCCCGTTGATCGTGGAGAAGCAACCGTGACACCACCGGCTGGTAGAAGGCGGTGTCGAGGGCCTTGATGAACAGCGCCTTCACGTCCTCGTCCAGGAGTGTTGCTCGCGTCCTCGCAGCCTTCAGAGCGGCGTTGAAGTCCCCGATCTTGTCATGCGGGTCCACGCCCGCAGAGATACGGATGCTCAACATGTCCGCCTGACCCTGAAAGGGGTCACCCGCCGGGATCATGCGGCGGGCAAACTCAAGCAGCACTCTCTTACCGTCGCTCGGGAAGCTGGAGTGCGAGGAGTCCATCCAGTCCGCTGCGGGTGACGAGGGGTCAACCATTAGCTCGAGCGCGGAGAACAACAAGCTGTTGGCCTCCACGCGGACGGGCAGGGTAGTATCGTCCAGCAGGAAATGGGGCGCAAAGCCGATGTCCTCCGTGACAAACGCCGTCTGCAGCGCAGAGACCATCCTGGCGAAGAGTGCGGATGCGTGGCACCCAGTCCCGGAAAATCGCCCGTTCTTGTCCTCGAACAACTTTTGACGAACGGTCTTGGACACCTTCATGTCGAAGTGCTCCCTCTGAAGGGTACGCACCGAGGCTAGGAACGTAGCACCTGCTGAATTGGCAGCCGGCTGTGCTGCCGTCGGCGTGGCTGGAGTGTTCGCGTGTCTCGAAGCTGCTGAATAAAAAATCGTGGATAATGCGCGTCGGCGATTCGCCATGCTAGCGGTGACTCGAGTGGAAGCAACCATGATGAGAAGGACTGAAGGGGCGGAGTGAGGCAAAGAAACGTGAGAGATGCGGCAGTCGTGGGCGGCCAAGAAACGTGCGGGTCGTCGATACAGCAGCCGTGAGAGATCAAATAATTCCGGTAAGTCGTGTGGTAGCGGCGGCCAATACGCAACGGTGTGGGATCCAACCAGAAAACGTAAACCAGTCCAACGTTAAATTCCGTAAGAAAATTGCTCTCCAACCGGCGCGGCGTGCCGTAAATCAACCCATAAAATTTAAGCCATACCCGTGACTGCCGGCATTCTCACGCGCGGAGCGCCTCACTCCATCCCAGGCGTCCGAGCTTAGCCACTCATAGTGGCAATCTCGCATGCAGTGGCTAAATAAAACGCAAGTGGGGCCAAACCTGGTAGATATATAATTCGGCGGTAATATATACCTAACTGGAGAGATAAACCCTGAGTTACAATATCAGAACGGTAAAAAGTCTTGATAAAGAGAGAGATAACATAAATACCTAACGGGTGTTTCCCGTGTACTGGTGACGGTCACCCAGCCTACTATAGGAAGTGACATGTGACAGGTTCGGGTGTCACAGTGTCAAATCCAGCACTCTTCGCACGTGTGTGAACAACCATAATTCTGAAAGCCTGATGGGAGGTGGTACGCTGGGGCGCGTAAGGGTAATGGCGTGGGGAAAACGCGACGTCACAGTCAAAGGAGCGGGAAAGCCATGCGAGCGAGGGGCACTGGAAGACGTCGTCGAGGTCGAAGGTGCTGCAGACACCAGCCCAAGAAGCGGTAGCATGCTGGGCCAAGGCAAGAACTATACCGTAAAAAGGACATTGCGCCAACGAAACCCGGTCCAGGTCGAATCCCCATAGCGGCGGCTCAAAGACGCACTTACAAACTGCTCATCTCAAATTTCCCACTCGTACCCAAAGTCCCAAACGCGCCGTTGCGCATCACCTCTCAAAGCAGCTGTTTTAGCCACGATCATGGCCAAATCAGCTGTGGAATATAGCGTGGAATGGGTCCACGACCTACTGGAATATCCCGGTTAACGGATATCAGACAGTCCCGGAACCAATATAGATAAAACTCTCATGAGAAATAAACCCTAAGCTAGATATACCCGGAACGGTCACGGAGTCGGAACGGTCTCGAGTCTAGCTGCCTGTGACACTCGGTGTGTCACAGCACAGGCTTACGGATCAGTCACGGTCCAGTGTTGGCTACCTAGGAATCTGTCATAGGGGCCTGCACCGGGACTCCCGGTCAGGGCTGCCTATACAGATTTCAGCATACTCATATACTGTAGCTCGCACGTCGAATTCGTTCTCGTTGCGAGTGACGAGACGATTTGATGATTCATATGCGCCATTTTATGTGCGCATACCGATCATGATGCTGTTGTGCAGTATCGTTCTGTATCACATCCGTACAATTCGACTGCGCACTGCATTAATGCGTGCGTGCGTGCGCCTATACTGCATTCATTCATGCGTGCGCCTATACTGCGTCTTGAGCATCCGTTTTTTCGTTACGAGTGACGAGTCGTATTGATGATTCATATGTGCGCCTTGTTCCCGCATATTGTAAATATGATGCAATCTCTGCGCATATGTACAATTCGTCAACAGGACAACGACGCGATATATATATGAACACATCTATATGCTTTGGTGTTTTGCTGATATACTGCGTATGTACAATCGAGCGTCAGTCGTTCGCTATTTTGCTGCGCTCTGTATGATTCGCCGCTGCAATATTATGTTCGCAATTATTGTCGCTGATGCGATGCTGTTATATGCGAATATCGTTGCGCGTTATTGGCGATATGTGCGAACTTCGTTGCGCTGTTATACAGTATATCAGAAGTGTTTATGCTGCACATACTCAAGTCTGTTCTCGGCGTGGACGCATTTTCGAATACCACTGTCACTCTCAGGGATATGACCGATGACATATGTGTCATACCTGTCATACCTGTCATACCATGTCATGTCATGTCATGTCATATGTCATAATGACATACAGTCGTCGAGTATTGTCAGTACGGTCGACTATGATATAGTCATAATGTCTGTCATCCACCTAAGGCGAGTGACATCTGTCATCGAGAGGCCAAGTATCTGGCATCGAGATGGCGAAGCAAGACAAGTCTTGAAGAACCGAAGTGTCCTCGCTGATAAGACGCGTCTTCGCTTCTAGCATGAAATGAACAGCATGCGAGCATCAAAGGCTATATCGAACACAGTCCCTCCGATATTGACAACATGGTACGCACACATATTACCATGCTCTCTGATTATATATTTGATATCCCACAACATACGATGATGGTAATAGCAAACCACTTCGCCGCCGGAGGGTAGTGTTCAGGGAAGATATCTTCCGTTCAGCTGGTACGGCCCCAAATCAATTTTTCTTTCGGTCCGCCTTCGGTCCGCCCGGTCCAAACTACAAAATTTTAATCTTAAGTATGGGAAACCGCAGAAATCGCAAAAATTTCATCAAAATTCTAGAAGTTTGCGCCAAATTGGTTCGGCCCCAAAGCAATTTCTCTTTCGGCCCCTCTTCGACCCGGGCCTCATTTTGGCGACTCAGTTCGGCCCGGGGCCGGCCAATCCTCGGGGTAGATATCTTCCCTGGTAGTGTTGTATTTTATACAGCACATACATGGGCACTATGTGACCCACGCCGATGACGTGAATTCGGGCTGCATCCCAAAAACTGCGATGCACCTTCGGTGCAATGGGCTGCATCCCGAGAACTGCTATCCAGCTTCATCGTAAGCTACCACGTCATCACATATGAGGTCGGATCTCTGTTGTATTTAAACGGCGCCTGACAACCGCCTAGCAATTTACACTTCCTTGAGGGGGGAAGATGATAAGCTAAAAACATACAATTAAAAACCAAATAAATAATAAAGACAAATAAAAAAAACTAGTAAGTTGCATCATCGTTGTTGTTTTGGCAATCGTGACTATATACAGTAAAACCATGCAGAGCTCCATGAAGTTGACACACATATGTATCGAACATTTCTAAGGTCATCAGCCATGACGTACATACGAGCTTGATTTCGAAGACCTAGACATTTGTATACATCTGGTCTAGCCTGTATCCAGACTAGAATTGTATCTTGATTCGGTGCAAGTACCATAGCCTCTGCCACCGATGATCACCGAAAAAGGGCAACCATTCTTGATATTTCATACGCATATCATCTGATTGGATCATTAAAGGTGTCAAGAGTACTCAATGCAATATGCAGGCTACGGCTTGAGACAGTACAACACCTAGGCGCAAAGCCACCGAGCTGACCAATGCAGCATAAATGCGAGCTGCCTTTGAAGGCTACATAATAATTCTATTGCCCTTATGTCTTGAAATGTATCCGTGTAGTGACATCTCTTTGAGGTAGTCATGCCTGTTGAATAAGCCATACCGGTTATCTTATCTTCATTGGTCATTACATATATGATCATCATACCGCCATTGAACAATGCCTATTCTGTGAAATTATTATATCACGAGGCATTTCGGTAGTGCACATCAAAAAAATACAGTGCATATGATTGTTTCTACTCTTTATAGAGACACTCTGCTCTCATTCGCCAGTTCTTTCAGAGCAGCAGAGGTCATCAGCTCTTCATCCGACCTTCTAAGGTTGAGTTGTTTGTCAGATGTATTGATTTATCGGACACCACATCTCAGAGGTCTATCCATCATGCAAGACAGAGTCCGTGCATTCATGGCTATTCAGCCTTCAATATAGCTATCATAGCTATCCAGCCTATGGCCCAACTGTTGGCAAGCAGCCTCTACGCCGCATGGCTAAAGATGGCAAGTCTTCACTTCGGTCATTCTTGGGCATGGTCGGCCAGTTTAGGAGATTTATACCAAAATTCTCAAAAATTGCCGAGCCACTCATGTATTCCATGTGTCATATGAAAACAGCCAACATATCGCCCTATGACCCTAAAAGGGGAGTCGGCTCCTTCAGCAAGGGGAAGTGGGTTATGCTGTAAAATTGACCAATCTGATCATCATGACGGTGACAGAATTGAGAAAATCGATTGGAACTTGTATTGAAAATGACTATTCATTAAGATAGCACCTAAGGAAATAAGGGTTTCATCGTCAGAAATAGGAATGGAGTTTTTCATTGACTCTAGTTCCCGAATCCAGAATCACATAGAAAATATATTCTATCCTGTGCATATAGAAAGTACATTAGATTCAGATTCTGAGCATACAAGTGGACTTGAATGCACTCGGGTTTGTACTGAGTTGCAAATGTCCAAAGTTTATTACGACATCACTACTTATTTGTGGAATAGCATACAATGGTATAAACCATCCACATATAGATTGACATCATACTTGTGGTTTCATATCATTTTGACACATAAGACACGCATGCTTCATTGAGAAATTGCGACTCTTTGAAAGCTCATTCTGGAATGTTTAGAAATTTGTCGCCTCGTCCATTAGGCCACGAAACTTGGGAAAAGTCATGGCGGGACTCGAACCCGCAATCTGCAGATGGTTTCCAAGCGCAGTTCATTCTCATTTTGGAAAGTTGCAGAAACTTTAAATTAATGGCAAATAGTCATCAACAAGTCACAATTCTGTCGGCATTGAAATGACACATTCATCATTCATACGTCTTTACCATGACAAGTCTCTGGATAGTGTATGCCCAAACATAAAATGGGCACCATTGAGATAAGTGATCATGTACTGAAGAAGATTCATATACAGTAAGTACCCACCTTTAAGGAAATGCTAGGTTAAGGAACCAGCCAGCTTTTCGGGGGGGGTCCGAAAAATGCGGAAAAGGCCGGGCTGGGAAAAAAAAACTTAAGAGAATGTACCCAAATAAGGAAACGGAGGCTGGCTTTCCGTTTTCTTAACTTGCCGAATATTGAGAAATTTTCACGATTTTAGGGGGATTTGGGGGAATATGGGGAAATTTTAAGAAAAAGCTGGCTGACGCTCGAAATGCATTTCCTTTTCGTTAGTAATTTCGGTAAGAGTGACAGCGGGAGGGAGGGGGGTCAGAAAAATACGGAAAAGGCTAGAGGCGGCTTCAAAGTCTGTTTCCTTAAATATGGGGACTTACTGTATACACATATCACTAGGCGATGCCATGTTCTAGTCACAATGAAATGACATATCAGCCATTCATCAAGGACGGAAATACAGCTCGTAATAAGTTGTTATCATTGCAGACACTGAATCCGAGCCGTTTATGACAATAGAGAAATGATATTTATATTCATGATTGAATCTCCATTAGCTTCGGTACCATCACTGGTTTCGTTGTTCATTATGAAAATCATTATCCAGAAACATTGTCTAAATTGGGCACACTATTGTGATCCTGAACCAACAATGTATGTGGGCTGCAACCCAAAAACTGCATATTAAATCATAGTGAATTGACATCGGCATTTGACAGCATCTGACATTCGCCACATTCAAAAGCGTCAGGCATGTTGCCGGTATGACGTTGAGAGAATCGGTGTTCATATTGATATTGTTACCTCGAAAGCACTTGATTCGATGAGTAATCTCAGTCCGATTTTCTATCAATCAAACCATTTTTCATATGACATAATAATTGAATGGCATTCTCCATCACCATCACCATTGGTTTGATACACCTCTTTTTAAAGGGGGAGGAAGGAGTATAGATTCATTCATTCTTCATACAGCTGCCAAAAATTGATTTACATCATTTTGATTTTACATCATTGTGATCTTGCTTGGAAGATTAAATAGAGAAATCTTATGAAAAGTTCCAGCATCTGTATATATCAGTCATAAAGTTTGATGACACGGTACATCATTCCGATAAAACATCAAATGAAGTCTTTGACTTACTGACACACGAAGTTCATTATGAACAAATCATAGATGCATATTTCTCCAGCTCTATCATATTATATGAAGGGCACTGGCATAGGAGAAAGATGGTTATTTATTTATTTTTATGTGAATAAGCTATATTGTAAACCATTACATTGACGTCAACAGCCTGAGATGCTGATTGTTGGATTTCAAAAGCTGAAGGATTCGTTGAATCAGCCTTGGTAACATGTGTTTTGATTGATGAATTGTTAATCCATGGTTTCCCCCCACATCTAGAGAAGCTGGCGCACAGGTTGTTGCCAGTGTCTGAAGGGAAGCATCTGAGCCAAAGGATTGCCAGTTGTGCCATTCAGGCATCGAATTCCATGCTGAAATCTGTATAGGCAGCCCTGACCGGGAGTCCCGGTGCAGGCCCCTATGGCAGATTCCTAGGTAGCCAACACTGGACCGTGCCTGATCCGTAAGCCTGTGCTGTGACACACCGAGTGTCACAGGTAGCTAGACTCGAGACCGTTCCGACTCCGTGACCGTTTCTTATAAGAGTTTATCTATATTGGTTCACTGACTGTCTGATATCTTGAACCGGGATATTCCAGTAGGTCGTGGACCCATTCCACGCTATATTCCACAGCTAGTTTGGCCATGATTGGCTAGAGCAGCCGCTTGGAGAGGTGGTGCGCGACGGCGCGTTTGGGGACTCACGGGAATTTTGAGATGAGCTGTTTGCGGTGAGCGTCTTTGAGCCGCAGCTATGGGGGTTCGACCTGGACCGGGCCTAGTCGACGCAATGTTCATTTACGGTATTACGCTTGCCCTGATCCCGCTTGCTGCCGATTTTCGGGCTGGTGGCTCGAGCACCTTCGACCTCGACAACGTCTTCGAGTGCCCCTCGCTCGCATGGCTCTACCGCTCCTTCCGTAACTGTGACGTCGCATCTTCCCCACGACATTACCCGAACGCGCCCCGGCGTACCACCTCCCATCAGGCTTTCGGAGTTATGGGTGTTACCACCAGAGCAAAGAAGTCCCTCACGAGGGACAGCGACATTGATGCCTCGCTGAGGCTTATCGACGGGGTTCGGAACAGCCCGACGGTGCGGACACCGACTGTTCCGACCCCCAACCCTGCTTCGAACGAGGACGCCGACGTGGCCATTAGGCGTTACTTGCAGGAGCAGGCGAAGCTGACCGACGAGATCTACAGGGCACGTCTTCATCGTGCCTGGGCCAAGAGCGTCCGCGAGGACGTTCTTGGTGACAAGAAACACCATTTCCGCGGTACGGACGACGCTGGCCTTCTGTCCGACCTGGTGGTGCAGCTACGTACGGAGTTCGAGTCATCAGCTGGGCTGGAGCTGAAGTCCTTTGATCTCGACGAGCCCCTTACCCCGGTTGTGAGCCGGGTGAATGGCCTTCTGTACGACGTGCTGGCTCTCGTGGTGGAGAAGCACAGCAACGCGTATGTCTGGCTCACGGGTACGGATGCTTCCTCTGACCGAGATGGCCGGCGGGCTTTGGTCGACATCATCATGGGCTGCGTACCGGTGGCGCTGCGGGAGTCGCAGCAGGAGGAGCATGCGGCCTTACGTTACCCCGCAAACGTAGACCCGCAGCCGATTTTGGCGCGGGAGCAACGTTTGGTGCGGGACAACAGGGCCTCCGACTGGACACCTACGGAGGCTACGCGTAAGCTGAGCCTGTACACCAGGCTTGACCCGGCGTTCTACGCTGCGGTCAAGGTGCGCTACCCCATGGCTGCTGACTTGGCCCATGTACCGTTGGCCTCACTCCGCTCCATGGTGGTAGAGATCTACCAGGCTTGGGCTCAGACTGACACGGGGAAGGCGGCTTCTGGAGCGGACGGCATCTCCGCGCACCTCTCCAGCAGCGAGTACGACGCCCTCCTCGTGAAGATCACGGAGCTGAAGGAGCTGGTACAGCGGCAGCACGGGGAGGGCGCTCCGGTGGTGCGGCAACAGCGGGACAAGCAGCGGCAACAGCAGCAGCAACGTGCGCAGTAACCGAGGGGCTACCGTATGGGGCAGCACAAGGTGCCGACCGTGGGATTCGACCGGGACGACCAGCGAGCGAAGCCGTTCTGCGGCAGGTGCAAGAAGGCGGGCAAAGGTGAGAGGTGAGAATCCATCCTCGTACTGTAACCAGTCTCTATCGTGTCGCCACGACACCTGAAATTGACGAGACCCCTCTGGTCTAGGTTCAACCGCTGAATCGCGTTTGCGTTTGTTACTAGCCTTCTTGCCTACTGTTGTTGTGAGGGCGGACTCATCTGATGCTGTCTGAGTAGCTTGTTTGGGTTGGGCGACTGCCTCAACCGTATCGGAGCGAGAGCCTGGCGCACGGTATGAGCATGATGGCTGTGAAGCTGCCTGTAAAGAAGCGGTAGAATTCTGCTGAGACCTTTTAGCTAGCTTTGTAGTTTTCGATGCAATTTTGCTTCTAATAACCACAGCGCGTTTGGTCAAGGGGGCAGCGTTTGGTCTCCAGGAAAGAAAAGAATTCGGCCGAGTTTGAGAGTCTTGCATTCTCGAGGCGGAGCAGTTTGTGGTGGATATAGCTTGCGCAGCATCTGAGCGTCGCCCCCATGTAAATGCGGAAGCGTGCTGCGTGGAGAAAGGAACATCGCGAACTATTAAACCATATTCTTCGATGCCGTAGCTGTGATCAGGGTGAAGCAAAACACGGCGTGTGCCAAAATATGTAATAGGTATAGTATGAGGGTGTACCTCTTCCACATCATTGGTGAGATCCACCGAAAATTTCTGTGTCTCCTGTCTACCCCAAGTTAATAGTCGAACATCACGCTCTAGCACAGGCGCGTCTGAGGTGATGAATGAGAAATCGTCGTTCGTTGAATAACTGTGTTCAGGGTGAACTAGAACACGTCGCGAACCAAAATACACGATGGGAGTAGGTGGAACTTCTTCAGTCAAGTTTAAAGAACCGCCAATATCGGAAGGATTGGCATCGGAAACGAAGTCTTCGATGAGGGCGCCCAACGCATTTGTAGAACGAGAGGATGAAGTTGAGGGTTCCTCCTGTGAAGCCGGAACAATCTCGACAGCTCCAAGGAAGATGGAAAGGCTGCTGACACATAATACTATGAGAAAACCAAAAAGTTTCGCCGAAAACGGTTTCATTTTTACGCAAATATATTCAAAACTGACGTCAATACCTCGAGCTGCTGAGGATACACATTATTTTGTTGAATTGTTGTAGTCTCAAAAACCTAAATGAACATGGTACCACATGGTACCACACAGGTAAACCTACATGGTACCACATGGTGCCACACAGGTAAAACCATGCGTAAGTGAACATGCGATGGCCACGTGAATACCAGATATTAATGAATAGGGACCATCGATTTTCCAGATTCCGTCAATATCGAAAATATCGTTCGGCCAGAGTTCGGCCAGCCCAAACATTGCTCGGCCTGACCACTCAGGGGCCTCCAAGGTCACAAAAACGACATCCGGCCCGCCTTCGGCCAGGAAGGCCAGCACGATTTTCGGCGCTTTTGACCTCCGACGTGACTCGGCCCGAAATCAAATTTCCCTTCGGCCCGCCTTCGGCCCGAGCCTCTGTGACACGGCCCCGGGCCGGCCAATCCCAGTAAGATATCTTCCCTGGTGAGAGCTACCACTTCTACCGCGACTGCCCGTTGGGCGGGCGCCAACACCCGCCCACCTCCGCTGCGGCATTCTGCATTCCTATCGACGAGGAGGACGCGGAGGGGGTGTATGCGCTTGCCATGTGTGCACTCTTCCAGCAGGCAGCGGACGATGGCGCGGAGTCCTTTGCTCGTGCGGCCGCCGCGTACGGGCCGCCTGCGGTGCTTTGTGCGGGAGCGGTGGGCGGCATCGACGTGTCCGCCTACGGCTTGGCGGTGGAGCGGCAGTCAGCTTCCGACGAGCCCGTAGGGGACGACATTCTCCGACGGCTCGACGATCTTGCCGCGGAGGTTCACTCCGCGGCCAATCACCAGGTGCACTTCACGCACGCATCTTTCCCGCCTCCTGACGGCATTGAGCAGCAGGCTTCGGCTCTGGTGTGCGGGCCCGCCGCAGCGGGGACCACGCCAGAGGAGCAGGTTCCGGCAGGTGGTGCGGCGGCATCGGCATCCGCCGTGCCGGCCCCTGCTATGCCTGTCTTGCAGGGAAAGGATGTGAAACCCGCGCCACTGCAATCGGCGCGGGTAACCACCACAGCGGACGCGGACGGTGAGTTCGCTGGGTTCGTTCAGACCGTGAACCACGCCGCCATCGGGCAGATTAATCTCACGGGTTACGACACGGACGACTACGAGGACCTCGCCGACGGCAGCTTCATCGTGAAGCCGCGGGCTCCGACCGTTTCGGCAAATCATGCGTCGGAGCCCGCGACCCACGTGCCTGTGTCTGGTGGTGCTTCCCGCACCTACGGTTGTGGCAAGCCGCCATGGGGCTTCCCCGCACACGCGGGCCCGTGGGGATTTCATTACTTTGTCTCTCTCTTTCTTTTGATCTCGATCATGGGAGTGGGAGCTGCCGCCTACACGGCGGCCAATGACATCGACTCTGTGCAGGTATCGGGTCGGGCTGCACCGCAGCCTGTGCTGTGCAGGGGAGACTTATGCATCTACCCCGGTATATCCGAGCTGGACCCCGTCACTCTGGATGCAGTACTGCACTCCCTGGGTGCTGCTACGGTGGGTCACCGGCCGCCTGACCCACTGGAGAGCGGTGCTGCAAGCTACTACTGTGGGCATTGTGGTGACGGTGCACCTCTGGACTTTGACCCCGAGTAGCTTTCCTTCTGGCTCTGGCAGTGCACCACTCTGGTGGTGTGCTGAGATGTGCTTTGACCTCAACATGGTCTTCAATTTGGTTTATGCTTTACTTTGACATCTACAATCTTCGATCTGATTTGCTGCCACAGTGCTTTTCAGTAGTTTAGCAGGACCTGAGTGCCTGTATGTTGCTGCTCTTGTGCCGGCTAGAGGGTTTCAATTTGTGTATCAGAATGGCACAGTTGAATTAGCAGTTAGGTTTGTCACCCTAGCTCCTACCCTAACTTATCTTGACTTCTCTGACTTACCTGTCAGTCACCACCCACAGTGCTGGGGTGGTGTGCTGAAATCTGTATAGGCAGCCCTGACCGGGAGTCCCGGTGCAGGCCCCTATGGCAGATTCCTAGGTAGCCAACACTGGACCGTGACTGATCCGTAAGCCTGTGTTGTGACACACCGAGTGTCACAGGTAGCTAGGCTCGAGACCGTTCCGACTCCGTGACCGTTCCGGGTATATCTAGCTTTGTTAGGGTTTATTTCTTATACGAGTTTATCTATATTGGTTCACTGACTGTCTGATATCCGTTAATCGGGAAATTCCAGTAGGTTATGGGCCACCACGCTTCCACTGCGACAGCGGTACTGCACTCCCTGGGTGCTGCTACGGTGGGTCACCGGCCGCCTGACCCACTGGAGAGCGGTGCTGCAAGCTACTACTGTGGGCATTGTGGTGACGGTGCACCTCTGGACTTTGACCCCGGGTAGCTTTTCTTCTGGCTCTGGCAGTGCACCACTCTGGTGGTGTGCTGAGATGTGCTTTGACCTCAACATGGTCTTCGATTTGGTTTATGCTTTACTTTGACATCTACAATCTTCGATCTGATTTGCTGCCACAGTGCTTTTCAGTAGTTTAGCAGAACCTGCGTACCTGTATATTTCTGCACTTGTGCCGGCTAGAGGGTTTCAATTTGTGTATCAGAATAGCACAGTTGGATTAGCAGTTAGGTTTGTCACCCTAGCTCCTACCCTAACTTATCTTGACTTCTCTGACTTACCTGTCAGTCACCACCCACAGTGCTGGGGTGGTGTGCTGAAATCTGTATAGGCAGCCCTGACCGGGAGTCCCGGTGCAGGCCCCTATGGCAGATTCCTAGGTAGCCAACACTGGACCGTGACTGATCCGTAAGCCTATGCTGTGACACACCGAGTGTCACAGGTAGCTAGACTCGAGACCGTTCCGACTCCGTGACCGTTCCGGGTATATCTAGCTTAGGGTTTATTTCTTATAGGAGTTTATCTATATTGGTTCACTGACTGTCTGATATCTTGAACCGGGATATTCCAGTATTCCATAACAGCAAAGCCGAGTGAGTGAGATCCGCCGCTCTAGCTATTTGTCCGTCATTCCTTCCAGGTTCATGACAAGAGACAATTCACCAAAGTCATACACCAATGCATAAGTCACATGTATGCCGGTTGCACAGTTTGTATCCAAATGCAACCCCATCGAGGTTAAGCATCTAGACAGCAACTCTTGACAACAAAGAGCCCTCCTGTCTTCGGATATCTTGGGCATTCTTATATTTCCAGCTCCCTTGTGGTTAAGGAAGCATCATGTCTGTGCCACACCGGGACGCTGTTCCTCGAAGCCGCACACTTGAGGCGAGCTTTACGAGACAGTGGCCTTTGACCTGTGGGGCGTCAACCCCTTATCAAATCATGAACACTTGTTAAGACATGGATAAATTTATCATGATGCAACTTAAGTGGGATTATAAATTCCACATAATCATATTGTCTACGTATGCTGAAGGCATAATAACTGCCACGATAGCTCGTAGCTTCTATGACATTGTGGCTTCTGAGTCAATAAGCTGATAGCCGATGACTTTGGCCAATGATTGCCGACCGAATAATAATCAGGGCTGCATCCCAAGAACTGCAGGGCTGCATCCCAAAAAAACTGCAGGGCTGCATCCCAAGAACTGCAGGGTTACATCCCTAACATTTTTTACCCTGCATCAAATTGATATGACAGGAGCGGGAATTGATCCTTCCTTGCTGAGGTGTAGTGAGCCTTGTACAAATCATACCCTTGCACAAATACGCATACATGCGGGTACCATATCTGTGGATAATAAAAAACTGCTATACTGCCTTTGCCAGACCGTGGTTTGTCATTCGGATCTTATGGCCAGTCATTCTGCGCTGCCGGAATGCTGAGGTAGATGGAGTTGTGATCCTGAGTTGTGTTTTGACACACATGACTAAACGAATTCACATGAGTACGTTGTCGAATCCATCTATGAAATGTTCGTCAGAGCGCGCGTACCGGACCGAAAAAAGGAGTTTGGCAGATCGGGTGAAGGATTTAAAATCCAATATCTCGTTAAGCAGGGCCTTCTCCGCTTGCATTAAAACAGACCTTGAAAAGGTTCTCCATTCTGCCTATGAACCTCCATAGCAGCTTCAGGTGGGGAGGAAGGGGTGGATGCACTATATAAGGCCGTGGAAACATGTACCCAATGGGTTTTCGTCGATCGGCAAGCGCAATATCTCTCCGTAACGTAAACCTCGGAAGATACCCTGAGCGTCACTCTGAAATACGAAACGCAAAGCAATCAGGGGGGCTACATCCTAAGAAATGAAGGGCTATATGTACGGAATTCCACAGATTTCGCGGAAATTTACCTATATATATTTTACCTATATTTCTCATTTTCACCTAAATTTCGCGCAGATTTTTCGAGAATTTCTCACGAAATCTCAGATTTTGCATACATACAAAGGAGTACAATCTACAGGCTAAACATTCACAGTATTAAGAAAATCGGTAATAAGAAAGCGACCATCGATCATTTGGGGGCTTGGAGGCACCCGGGGGGGGCAGTATACGGGTATTCATGTTGAGAGATTCGTTGGCTAGATTACTCGAGCTAAGAAAGTTCCGACTGTACACCTGTTATTATACCTCAGCAAGTCAACATCAAAACTTTATTATTATACCCGAGCTTCAAATTATATATACAACCTATTATTGTACCTCAGCATCAAAGCTGACTGCAAGTAGTCCGCTAGGCAGTTATTCTGCTCCTCACCAAACATGTTCGCAAGGAGGGAAAAAACACGTTCACAACAGGCTGAGTTCGGAGTGAATGCGAACACTACTCTTGCAGCTTGGGCCCAAACGGGGACCTCTTTGCCATGGTTCTTCCACCAAGACAACACTGACTCCGTGAATGCCGCTATGTCACCGTGATCATACGTAAAACCCTTGGCTAGAGTAGCATACTGCGCAAGCTCTCCCTCCAAATAACTCACCAGCTGACCTTCGGATGCCTGAGCTAAGGGGGTTATCGCAGCCAAGCGGCGCACAAACAGACCGTCTATTATTGGACTGTTCTCAGAAACATAAGATGGGTCAAATAACTGCACGAACTCGAACACCTGATATGTGAAAGTGCAGTCATAGCAAGATTCACACTCTCCAGTAAGCCGCTTCTCCACATATGTATATGCTCCTAAAAGCCCCTTGACAGCAAACTCACGAAGTTCACTCCCATGCACAGAAACTGCCTTATCTCTTCAAGATCCATGGTTGGCAGATATATAGTTCGGCGGTAATATATATCTAACTGGTGAGATAAACCCTGAGTTAAGGGTTACGGAATCAGAACGGTAAAAGTGTGATAGATAAAAGAGAGGCATACATAAATACCTAACGGGTGTTTCCCGTCTACTGGTGACGGTCACCCAGCCTACCATAGGAAGTGACATGTGACAGTTTTGAGTGTCACAGTGTCAAATCCAGCACACCACCTAGGGTGGTGACCGGAGCTAGTAGTGAAACGAAGCAACAAACTCCCTACTCAACTTCAGGAGGAAACTGTAGCACAGCTGGGGGCATGTACTCTTGGTCAGGGCGGTCCCAGTTCACGGCAAAGATTGTCAGAT